>JBBPBT010001034.1:219559-243856 GCA_037974875.1 Cicer bijugum
TACGAGATAAAATATTTATAACAAATATATTTATATTTATTTTAAATTTGTGACAATGAATCAGAAAAATTTAGTTTGTGTTCAAAAATAAATTTGAAGTCATTTGTGTATATAATAGATGACTTTCGCCAAATCTTTCATTGAACCACGAATTTATAATTTCATTAACAACTTTGACTTCAACTATTTATGAATTGTTGATCAATTTTCCTTTGAAGTTTAACCTAACATTTATTTTATTACATAATAATTTGATTATGTACATTTTAATACTATAGTACCATGCTTTGATTACATCAATAATAAAGTTAACAATATAACATTATAATTTATTTTAATATTTACACAAAACACTTAAACAAAAAAATATATTTATATAATTTCGAATTCAATCAACTATTTAAAATAACATAACAAATTGTTGATATAATATATTGTTTCGAAATAAAAATTTGATCTCATATGGACCGAAGGGTCTCTCACTATAAAAATTTCAGGTTATCATATTTTGTAAAGCTTACTAAAAAGAGAAAACGGGATAAATCACACTTGAATGAAAATATTCTTTAGGGATATTTTGGTCAAACAATAAAATACCTCAAGTTTGTCGGTCATACGTTTTTGCACCTCTGCCTGCATTTGTAGGACTTCCTTTAGTTGAAGAGCACTGCTCATTTGCATATCATAATTATTAATTCTTGATGGATGCTAAAATGGAAATTATTATTAATTGACTTGTTTTACTTACGATATAGAACCAAAATTTGGCAGTATATCTGATATGCTTCTCTTCTCAATCTTTCCTCCTTCATAGATGATCAAGGAACTTAGTTATATTTTCCATTAAATTTGGTATTATTATATTTTTATTTTATCAATACTATTACTTGGCTAAGTCAAAAACTTACTTGTGGTGGACTCTGGAATCAATTTGGAAATCCTGTATTTCTAAGCACATCCAATACAAAGCATATTAGTCATTATTTAGAACCTGGCTTGTAATTCAATTTTCAAGGGAATTGTTTGGTTTTACTTTTCACATTCTTCACATATTTTAAAGTGAAAAGGTATTAACCTGCAAGTGACTTTTGACGTGATAAATGCTCAATTCTAAAATCCCCGTAGCCTTCATTCCCTTCAATATACCCTTTGGTGTTGCCCCTGACAATAATATTAATCCCATTAACTCATTTACAAATTAACATCATTAGTTTTTCAAATACAACATTCATATAATCATCAACTTCACTTTTTATATGAATAAACCTTCACTTATTTATGTCGCCAAATGTTTGTTTTTTATAGATTATATCATATATTATACATTCAAAATCAGATACATTAATAGCACACATAATCATTTGTCAATGTGAACAAATGGATTCTTTGTAGTCACACACATTTATGCGAGTGAGGTTCAAAATACGAGTTCATTCAAGATCTTTTTAATTTTTATTTTATTTTAAAAGAGATAGTAAATTTCACCATAATTAAGTCATGCAACTGTGAGATTTCGGATTCAAATTTAGACAAGACGTCTAATATAATAATATCGGCATTTGTCAGTTGAGCTAGAGTTTAAAGACAAATCTTTTGATTACATGGATCTCAGAATTTGAGTACAAAAAATATTGACATTAAAAGGGTTTTATGGTTTGAGTTAGTCCATCTATATGAATTTAAATGAATGAAAGGCTTCCAAATACTAAAGGATTTCAAACAAAAAAGGAAAAGTTCATAAATTTCTTAGATATATTTTTGCAAACACCTCTACAATAAAACCTACTTTTAGTAAGCACCCTTTGTTAGTATTAGTATGATTGATCATTTGACATATTTCCTTTAAAGAAGATAATAATGGTGATGCAAAGACTTACTATCAGGGCCCCCAAGTCTATTAACAGCCTCCACAAAGCGATCATGGAGTTGTTGTGTCCATCGTAAGCGTTCTTTGTGTGTGGCAGAGCCATGTGACCGAGTAGAACCCATTACAGAACTTTTGGGGTCTCAGAGGCCCAACACATTGAGATACTAATGTTATGGATTATAGTAAACAGAAGGATAAAACAAGACAAAATACAGTTGTCTAAAGACATAGAATTAACCAACTTGGCGATGTTCACCAAGGTATATTGGCTTCATTAGATTCTACATTTTGTCTTTTGTTGTCGGAAGAAACCATGTTGTATACTAACATGTCTTTTGATTGGCGAATATGCCTATGATTTTGTCAATGTGCAAGTCAATGAAATTGTTATGAATGATAACATTAGAGTTACATATTCAGAAAAAATGATTGAATATCGACTTATGTAATTTGGGTAGGTATAGATATAAGACAAATTCTCTAATAGAGTAGATCAAATTGAGGCAACCAATCGCTAGAGACAAAGAAATGCAAAATATAGTTTATGATATAACATTATAGTGTTTTTCAATGAATCTATTTGATCTCACGCTTGGTCGTTGATGTTTGATTTCCATGCAAACAAATAATAACAAAGTTTTGGGATTAAGATATCGACATCATTGGATCAAGTTTAGACTACTCACATTTTGACTCTGAATTTTCTAAAGTCTGAATATAAGTCATCCAATATGGAGAGAGAAAAAAACATAAATAAAAACTTGAGAAAAATTGTTTATTTCTCTCACTAAAGTCACAAACATAAAAGAGTATTACATGAACTTCTCTAAGTAATGTAATAATAACAATGTCAAAGTATCTTTTTCCAGCCATGAAAAACAGCACTTCACTTGTGACTATATATTCTCCCAATTGCCTCTGAAATTAGGGTCTAGACCGCCTAATGCTGCATGAAGGGCACTTGTATTGCTTTATGCTCTCAGCCTTTGCAGGAGTGATCTTCACACATTTCCCATGATACCACCTCTCACATATATCGCAGCCAATCCAAAACTCATCTGCGTTGTAATTCCCGCCGCAGCTCCCACAAAGTGTTTCGCTGTGCTCATCTTCTTCCTCCTCGTAACCCTCATCTGCTGCAAACTTTGGGTTGCTTTTGACTTGCCCGTCACTGGATCTCTGCAAATAACGGTAAAAAAAACTATGCTGAATTGACTAAAGGAACCAAAGAAACCAGATTGTATAACTAGCAAAGGAAAACACTAACCTTGGCGCTTCCTCGGGATTTGCTTCCACTGTCTGCTGTCGGCTTGTTGTCCTTAATTGGTTTCCTTTCAGTCACGACTTCGAAAACGGTGGGAAGATCGTTGATTAAACTAAACAACCGTTTCCTGCCATATAGAATCAGCAAAACCATCAATGTAAGAAACCATATGCCAAGTTGAAGCAGACGTTTGAACACAAAATGATACAGTGAACAGATTCAATATAAGATCTGTATATAGCATCTCAATTGCGGTGATTTGTAAGTTGTAATGGAAGGGAAAGACTCAAGGAGAAAACCACAATAGTCAAATTAGCAGTAATAAATTAGCATAGCATAATAAGAATACAAGAAAGTAGAATCAAATCCTAACTAAGCATGATCAAATATTAAAAAACTCAAATTAGAATAACATATAACATAAAAGGAGATTACACTGTTTAACATAACAAAACATCTCATAATAAGAAAAAGAAATTACAACACAGAAATTGTTAAACAATCAACATCATAAAACATAAGCAAGACTATGAATGTCACACTTTAACAACTGAAGAATGCATTGGAGTGAGATTGTTTGGCAGTGCAGGAAACAACTCTAACAGAGTCACTGTCATACGAGGAGGTAACTGAGGTGGGAACTACAATCCACTTTACCAATCGGTAAGTCGCATGGTTGCTCAATGCTCAGAGTAGCTGGTTAAGGCCAGTGATCATTACACAATAGATTGAACATGTGAGCCAAGAATTAAGATCGAGGAAACATGAGAATGAAAAAAGGCTGCTCAGATGCAAGAATGGTGAAATGGAAAACACAATTTTTGAAAAAATTGTTTTCACTAAGTGATAGTGTTTTTGACTTATTGAAAACTGACGTGTACTCAGCATGCACCGGGTATGGGTGCTTACCAGACCAGTATAGCCTTCAATTTTTGGAATAACCATGCTCCATTGCAAGATAGAATAGAAACATCATTAATATAAGGATGGAATATTCAAGGGTGGAAAATAACAATGCACCAACAACATTGGTTTTATTTTTTTCTGAAGAAAAAAACACAGATTAATATATTGTGTATAAAAGTCATGAATGAACCCAACATCAAAATCACACCTTTCATGCTGCATCAAACAGTGTTGTCAAATAGTGCTATAGCATAGCGGAGTTTGAACATATAGCTTAATTAAATTTGCTAATCTTCTGGACTAGTTATCTCGCTCATAACATAAGAATATGTTAAGGCATCTTTTACAGCAATACAAGGAATCCATGTATAAACCTATCAAGCATCACATAAAAACAAACCACAAAAATTTGAACAACCACCACAAACTCCAATCATAAACCACATTTTTTTAACACTAAACAAGGTGCACAAGAATATAATACAGAACCATAATGAACTTCAATTATGATCATATTCATACATATACATGCATCTCCACCAAAGTTAAACAGATTGTACCTTTCATTGCGGTTAAGACGAGCTCCAAGATAAAAGGCCACCGAAAGCAACCACGAATCACTGTGGACAGCAACAAGTGAAAGCCAGTCCCTACGGTTCATGCCGTCTCTAGCAAAATTGATTCCAAGAGCTGGCTCGGGAAGCTCTGGCGGAACTTCCTCAGCCGGTAGAGTTACTTCCCAGCTTTCATTTGCATGTCCATATAGGCACAAATTGTCCTTATCTAAACAAAAACATCAGAAACTTCAAATTAAATGTAAGCACAAATAAACTAACAATCACAAAATCACATAAACTTAAATTGAATGTGACCCTCGTAATCAAATGCCATAAAGTAAAATACAAACAACCCTAGTCAAATTGTAACGTTCCAACAAAAATAAGAACCAACCATGCAGCATTATTCACTCAGAATCAAAATACATTAAAATAAAACCAATTTATAACGTAAAAGAAAACACAGGAAAAAAAAACAGATCCGATAATACCCCTTACCTGGATCACAGAGGCCGTAAAATTCATCAACATCTGAGAGAAAGTGAAAGCAAAAAAACAAGAAAAAAAAAGTTAAGAACTTTGAAATTGAAAGAACGAAAAAAAAAGACCCAGATAAGAATTTTGAGAGATAAAAGTACCTTGAGTGAGAGCACGAACAACCGCAGTTCTACGAGCGCTGTAATCTTTGAAGATCTCTTCAACCGAACGAGGACTAGAAGCCATTTCCATAACCAATTGAGATCTGAGAGAAAAAGATTGAAATTTGGGGAAATTAGATGGAATTGAAGGAAACCATGAGAATGGATCCAAAAGGGTATAAAGAATCAAGATGGTAAAGAAGGTAGAAAAGAGGGTCTGTTTTTGTGTACTACTAGTGTGTGTAAATAAGGTAACAAATTCTCTTAAGAGGATTATTATTTTCCGTTTAGAAAATTTTCTAAGCTAGATTTGAAATTTAATTTGATTTACCGTGTGATCTTTATTGAACGTTGATATTCGTGATCGATGATAGTAATTTTTATCACATATTTGATATTTATAATTGATGATATTTTAGATTATCGAGAATCGTTGAAAATATATTTTTATAAAATATCTTTATTTTTTTACTAATATATGGATGGTTAGATTCAAAATATAATTAATGAGATTTGATGAGTTTTAAGTTTACTAAACTAGATTTAAAATAAAACTTATTATATGAGTCGTGTGATCTTCATCTAATGGTTTATATTAGTGATTTCAGTCACTTGTGATTAAAGAAATTATTTTTATAAAAATAATTCTGTCATTATTTTTTTAGCTAGTTTTAACATATTTATAATACACTTAATTCTACTTATTAGTTAGATTTGAAACATAACTAATAAGATTTATCGACTATTATTTTAAATTTATTAAAATATGACAATATATAATTTTGGTGATTTTTATCTGACGGTTGATATTGGAGTCTACTAACACTTGCTATTGTAGAGAAACTATTTCTATTTCTATTTTGTGACTATTAACACTTGAGAATAATGAGAAACTACTCTCATAAAATAGTGTTGTTTATTTGATAAACTGCTTTCTTTGCTAGTGTTGCTTTCAACACTTTCCTAATAAAGATATATAAGTCTATGATATTGAGGCTACACAATTGCCTATATGAACTCTTGGTTTCAAGTTAATTGGGCCATGCAACCAAAAGTTCACACATGCACATGTCAGCTAAATGGCTTATATGCGAGAAATCTATTAGGTCTTTATAAAGGTTTAAATTCTATTTTGGCCCCCATTCAATCCAAATGAAAAACTTCAAAGTTTTTGGATATTATTTTCTGAAACATTTAAAATTCCAGAACATAAAATGAGTCTCTACAATTTTGGAAATAAAAAAAATGTTTTGGATATTAAAAATAGGCTTAAATATGTAAAAGCTTTACGTAAATATAGATCACTTTAATTTTATTCTTTGTAAAAAATTATTTTGATTTGACTTTACAATTTAAAAGTATTTTTAATTAGGTCATTAGTCAAATTTTTGTTGTTGATGTGTACAAAATTTAATGATGTGGCACGTGTGGTTAAACATATTTTCTGCCGATTCACTGTAACAAATTTTTATCACCAATTAAATTTAAAAAAAAATTAAAACACATCGACAATGTAAACTCTAATATCTAATGAGATTTGAGAAATAAATAGTTATTTCTAACATGATATAATTTCCTATTGTTTATGTGTGAGAAGTTGTGTATGTGTAAGTAGCTGTGTGATTAATGTTGAAGCAAATATGAATTTTTTTTAATGAAAAAGCAGAGATATAGATTTTGGGATGAAGAATTTAATTTCCTTTTAATAAATTTATTTTAATGTTTTATCATTTGTTTTCATAAATCAATTGTTTTTTATTTTTAATAAATGATTAATAGATGTGTAATTGTGATTCAATAAAAAATGCCTAATTACACAAGCCACATATTAAATTCTATACACACCAAATTTAATAACTGACCAAATTACAAGGTCAAATTAAAATAATTTGTTTTATAAATTAAAATTAAAATTAAAAAGACTCTTATTTGTAAGAATTTTTTTTATATATTTAAGCCTTTAAAAGTTTAGAACCAATTTAATTAATGTAATAAATATTTTGTTTTGAAATAATCGAAATTTTGAGATTGTTATTTGAAAAACTCAAAACTGTTGGAACTGGTTGTATAATTGAGAGGAATTGGAATTGAGAAGAAAAGAAAAGAGAATAGAGAAAAACAGAAAAACAGATTGATCTTCTGCTTTCTTTAGATTGATCTAGGTTCTGCTAAAGATTGATCTTTTCCCTTCTACAGATCAATCTTTTGGTTCTGTTACTACATCACACACACTATACTTTCTTGGCCTTTTATAGTAGCAATTTTGTGGCGGTTTTACATCAACCAACTTAACCAACTTCTAACTACATTTTAACTAACTAATTACACATCATTTTGAATTATATCTAACATGCTCCCTAATTCAAAATTGATTCAATTTGAAGTTAATCCAAGCTTGATTCTCATATCTTGGAATTTCACTCTCTTCAAACCTTTTGTTAAAATGTCAGCCTTTTGATCATTTGTGTTGCAATGTTCCAGCTTTATCTTACCCTTTATTACTTGATCTCTTAGGAAATGAAATCTTGTTTCAATGTGCTTGCTCCTTCCATGGACACTTGGATGCCTTGCTAGATCTATTGCTGATTTGTTGTCTATCTTCATCTTCACTACATTGTTACTTCTCAGCCCCAGTTCTGCCATTAATTCTGCCAGCCACACAGCTTGGCATGCTCCCATGGATGCAGCCATATACTCAGCTTCACATGTGGACAATGCAACTATGCTCTGCTTCTTTGAACACCATGATATTGGTGAGTTATTGATTGTAAATACATAGTCTGTTGTGCTTTTTCTATCATCCATATCTCCACACCAATCTGCATCAGTAAAGCCAATAAGTTCAGCTTCCTTTTCATCTGGTTTTGAGGAATATAGCAGACCCAATTCAATGGTTTCCTTTATGTATCTCAAAATCCTTTTTGCTGCCATGTAATGTGATGTCCTAGGCTTCTCCATGTACCTACTAATCAGCCCAACACTATATGTGATATCTGGCCTAGTGTTGCACAAGTATCTCAAGGATCCTACAATTTGCTTGAAGGTTGTAGGATCAATCAATTCATCATTGCCTTCTTTGGACAGCATCAGCCCTGATTCTGATGGGGTGTTGCTTCCATTGCAATCTTGCATTTTAAACCTTTTTAATACATCACTTGCATACTTTCTTTGATGCATAAAAATTCCATTTTTTCTAGTTTCAAATTCAATACCAAGGAAATATGCTAGCGCACCTAAATCGGTCATCTCAAATTCCTTTTCCAATCTAAATTTGAACTCATTTATTTTCACTTCATCACTGCCAGTTAGCAGTAAATCATCAACATAGAGGCATATCAGCAATGCAGGTGTTGTTGCTGCCTTCTTGACATACACTCCATGCTCATTCACACACTTTTCAAATTGCTGCTCTATGAGAAATCTGTCAATTCTCTTGTTCCAAGCTCTAGGTGCTTGTTTCAAGCCATACAAGGCTTTCTTCAATTTGTAAACATGATCTTCTTTGCCTGTTTTCACATATCCAGGAGGCTGCTTCACATACACTTCTTCATCCAATGAGCCATTGAGGAAGACTGATTTAACATCCAATTGATGCATATACCAACCTTTGTAGCTAGCAATTCCATTCTTATTGTTTCAATTCTTGCTATTGGAGCAAATACCTCATCATAGTCCAGCCCATGTTTTTGCAAAAATCCCTTTGCTACAAGTCTGGCCTTGTACCTTGAAATCTGCCCATCAAATTTCAATTTCAGTTTATAAACCCATTTCACATCAATAGGTATTTTATTCATTGGTAGGGTCATCAACTCCCATGTTTTGTTCTTTTCTATGACTTCTAGTTCCTCATCCATTGCTGCCATCCATCTAGGATCACTCAATGCTTCTTCATCACTTATTGGTTCTGATTCAACAAGCAAGGCAAAGTGAATTAATTCTCCATCTGCATTGATGGCTGAGTCAGAAGTTATTTCATATGGCTGCAATATGATTGAAGGATGTCTAACCCTTGCTGATCTCCTCGCAAGTTCAATAGCAGGTTGATCTGCTACCTCTGTTGGCTGGTCCTCAACCAATTCAGCTGCTACTGCACTGCTGGCTGGTCTGGTTGGTATGCCTGGGCTTATTGCACTTGTTGTCCAGTCCCAACCTCTTGATTCATCCACTAGTATGTCTCTATTTATCACTACTTTGTTCTTGTTTGGATCATACAGCTTGTACGCCCCAGTGGCATCATAACCGAACAACACCATTTGTTCAGCCCTGTCATCAATTTTCTTCCTGATTTGAGCTGGTACATGCCCGAAGCACAATGAGTCAAACACTCTCAAGTGATTCACAACTTGCTTTCTTCCAGTCCAAGCCTCTTGAGGTGTCCTTGTGCCCAGTCTCTTGGTTGGACGCCTATTTAATATGTACACTGCAGTTGATACTGCTTTCCCCCCCAGAATTTATGAGGCACTTTCATCCCTTTTAACATACTTCTAGCCATGTTCACTATGGTTCTGTTTCTCCTTTCAGCCGTACCATTATGTTGGGGAGTGTAGGGTGCAGTTATTTCATGCAATATTCCTTCTTTTTCACAAAAATCATGGAATTCATGAGAGTTGTATTCTCCTCCTCCATCTGTTCTAATGATTTTCATACTAAAGCCACTTTGTTTTTCAGCTATTATCTTGAATTTTTTAAGAATTTCCAGCACTTCATTCTTTCTTTTAATTAGATATACCCAAATTTTCCTTGTAAAATCATCAATGAATGATACAAAGTAATGATTACCTCTTATTGATACTTCTTCAAAAGGACCACATACATCCGAGTAGACTATCTCCATCATTCTTGAGGATCGAGTTTGCACTTCAGCCTTGAATGCATTTTTGTGATGTTTGGCCTGACAGCATTCTTCACACAGCTCCTTTTGCATTTGAATTCTGGGAATTCCTTGCACCATTCTATTGTTATGCAACATTTGAAGACTTCTAAAATTTAAATGTCCAAACCTCTTATGCCACAACCAATCATCACTCAATACTTCAACAGCTAGACATTTGCTTTCATTGATCTGGATATCAATCTTGAAGGTTCTGTTTTTTGCTAGTGGTTCCTTCAAGATCAATCTTCTTGAATCATCGAACAATCTCATCTCACCTTGTTCCATCTTCATAGAATACCCTTTTTCAAGCAGCTTTCCTAAGCTTAGTAAGTTGTTCTTCATATTTGGCACATACAACACATCACATATAAAATATCGTTTGCCATCCCTTCTCTGAATCAAGATTTTGCCAATACCTTCAACTGTTATTGTGCTATTGTCAGCAAATTTGCTTCTTCACCTTCTCATCAATATTTACAAACCACTCTTTATGGTCAGTCATGTGATTCGAGCACCCTGTGTCAAGATACCATAATCCTGGACAATCATCCTCCATGCTTGTAGATGCCATCAACAACACTTCATCTGAGTCAGAAATATCTGCTTGGGCCAATTGAGCTTCACCATCATCTCTTTGTACTCTCTTGGATCTGCATTCATCTGCAAAATGCCCATATTTTTGACAATAATAACATTGAACCCTTCTCTTGTCAAATTTCTTTTTGCCAGATGGTTTCCTGTGTTTATTATCACTGTTTTGCTGACTTCTTGAGCCTCCAGCCTCCTCATCTTGATCCTGGTTCTGGTGCCATTTTGACTTGCCCTTCCACTTCTTGTTTTTTACTTCATCTTGATTGGACTTCCTGCTGATCTGAGCTTGTAGTGCATGCGTTTGTGTGTGTGCCTCATCTCTTTCTTTTATCCTTAATTCATGAGCTTCTAGGGAGCTTTGCAGATCTTCCAGCTTCATTGTATCAAGATTCTTTGATTCTTCGATTGCCACCACTATGTGATCGTGTGTTTGTGTTAGTGCCCTCAGAATCTTTTCAATGATCATAACCTTTGTCATCACTTCTCCATTGGCTTTCATCTGATTTGTGATTGTCTGTACTCGATTAAAATAATCAATCACATTCTCATTGTTCTCCATTTGCAGGAATTCATACTTTCTTCTTAGCATTTGGAGCTTCACTTTCTTGGTTTTTTCATCACCTGCGTAATACTTCACCAAGATATCCCATGCCTCTTTTGATGTAGATACCTTTGAGATCCTTTCAAAATTGTTTGAATCCACACTTTGTCGGATGTAAAACAATGCCTTGCAATCCCTTTTCTTGCAATCTTTGAAAGTTGTTTGTTGTCTTTCGGTTGGATTCGCACCAATTTGTTCATAGCTATCTTGAACAATCTCAAACACTTCTTGAGCTCCCAACAACGATCTCATTGATACAGACCACCTCTCCCAGTTCTTTCCATCCAGAATTGGCAAATTCGATGGAAATCCTCCTCCATTCATTTTTTCTTTTTTTTTTCTTTCACTCACACTTGTGTTTCCCAATTTTGATTTCCCCTCACACTTGCACTCGTGTTTCCCAAGATCTAGAACCCAAGCTCTTGATGCCAATTGTTGGAACATGTTGTATAATTGAGAGGAATTGGAATTGAGAAGAAAAGAAAAGAGAATAGAGAAAAACAGAAAAACAGATTGATCTTCTGCTTTCTTTAGATTGATCTGGATTCTGCTAAAGATTGATCTTTTCACTTCTGCAGATCAATTTTTTAGTTCTGTTACTACATCACATACACTATACTTTCTTGGCCTTTTATAGCAGCAATTTTGTGGCTGTTTTACATCAACCAACTTAACCAACTTCTAACTAACTTCTAACTACATTTTAACTAACTGATTACACATTATTTTAAATTATATCTAACAAAAACTTAATAATATATAAAATATTTTAAATTTAAAAAGTCTATATAACTCTAGATATTTCAAAAATAAATATCTGAAATAATAAATTTGCCTTGAATTTTTAGACAAGTAAATATCCGAATCCTTTATTTATATATCGGATTTTTTGTTTTAGAAATAGCTGCAATATATTTTTATTTTTGTTAATAAACTTAAATTGTTTCAGGAATAAATAACTTCGACTTTGAAATGTCTTATGCAACATATTTACTCGTGATTTTACATATGAGTTGATATTAATTCTTATTGTATATTGTATTAAATGGGATTAATTAATATTGTTTTTAATAAATTGTTACTGATGCTTCCTACACTCTAATGTGTTATTGTTGTCAAAATCAATTTAAAAACAAAATGATATTGATATTGTTGTTATAACATCAGATATAGAAACGGGAAAAATAAACATCAGTAGAAAATTACTTTTAGATAGTGAAAAGATCCAAGTTCAATGATAACAATTTCTAAAATGTGTAAATCTTCATTCAAACTAAGAGCTAGACCTTTGAAGGAAGGTGATAGATGGATAGTTAGTGTATGTTGTGAATTTCAAAATCACGAGTTAATTGATACTTTATAAAGTCATTTGTTTTTGGAATTTTTAACTGAAGATGAACAAAATTTTGTTAATGATATGACAAATAATAGACTTGTATCGAGAAACATATCGAGTACATTGAAAGACCGAAACAGAGACAACCTAACTTGCGTCAGACAAATTTATAACCAACAAAATGTGTCTCGATCTAATGTGAAAGCTCCTAGAATAGAGATGCTACACCTAATAAAGTTAATAGAAGATGAGAAGTATGTGTTCGTGAATAGAAGATGTGAAGATTTTGATGTTGTGAAAGACATATTTTGGACATATCTTGATTCAATCAAGTTGTTAAACATGATTTCCATTGTATTGATCCTTAATAGCACATACAAAACTAACAAATCATGAGATTGAGACATGTAATCCAATCAAATCAAACTTGGTGAGTCAATAAATGACTCACATGATATAAATGGGCATTGGGGTCTAGGATTGGGCACAGTAGCGATGGCGAAGATCGTGTTGCGTGCGCGAGGAGGGAGACATCGAGATAGACTGAGGATTGAGCGAGCCAACGAGGAGCAAATGTTGGTGGAGCAAACACGGACGAGGGAGACGTCGATGGAGGTGATCGAGAGACGATGACGGGATAGCCGGTGGCAATTCTGGAAACTAGAAAGAGAGAAAGAGGGAAGAGATAAGATGATGAGTCTTAGTCAAGAGAGTGAAAGCGATTTGAGAAGATACAAATTTTAGGATTTTAGTTATGATTGATATTTTCTAATTTCAATAAAGGTATTTTGATCATTTTACCTAAAACTTTTTTCTTTGGGGTGGTCACAACGCCCCTGTCATAATTAAGTTTTACATATAGCATGGACTAATCAGGTTATTCATTTAGAGAATACAACAACAAATAGATAATAAAATTCAAATTTTCTAACTTAATTTGGTTTAATATGTAAATTTGTTAATAGGTTAAATAAGTTTTGAATCCCTATAAATTTGTTGTATTTCACTTTTAGTCCTTATAAAAAATTTCGCACTTAATCCTTACCAATATCACAATTTTCAATTTTAATCCCTACTTTAGGGACTAAATAGGGACTAAAATTAAAAATAATGATTTTTCTAGAGACAAAAAGTGCAATTTTTTTTAATAGGAACTAAAAGTGAAATACAACAATTTTATAGGGACTAAAAATTTATTAAACTCTTTGTTAATTTAGTTTTTTTAATTGATAGATTTTTTTATTTGTGTTTAGGGTTGAGCTTGCTCATTAGAAATTTAAAAATATGTTGCAAGATAGTAGAAAAGACTTATATACAAGTTGGAAAACAATGAACAACATGTTGAAGTCACAACACATTACTAAAGAATATTTGATAGTTTACTTGGTAGGTATTACCAAAGCTGATATGTGGTTGATCAAATAGAACAACACATGAATTACCATGTAGTTGTTTGTTGACATATTATAAGATGAGTGGCATTGCTATCCAATTGGATGCAATTTATATTCATTAGAGAAAAATAATTTATAAAGGGTCAACAAAATGACGAAGACTTAAGATCAGAGTTGAACATGTCATATGAGAAGGATGCACTGTGGAAATAGTTTTGAATACTTAATATTGGCAAAATGACATTAAAGAGTAAGGTACACGAACTTACATTTTTAGATATAACTTATATGTGTCCACAAACTGATAAAATTAAAGAAGTCAAGAGAAAAAACTAAAATAATATGATGTTCTTCGTGAACCTTCCTATTTTGAGAATGTGGACATATCTCAATGCTTGACAAATTAATCATCTCAGAAATCAAAAAGCAACCATCTCATATAGTCAACAAAGTAACTATATCAAAAGTCAGCAAAACATTCATCTTAGTAGTCAAGAAAAAAACCATTTCAACACTAAGGAAAACAACTATCTCAACTATTGATATTTTTGAACCAACTTCCTTTATTTAATTATCAATATACCAAGGACATAGTTACTGATGAAGAATGTGGAAATTGTGGATTTCGCGCCATTGCAACATTACTAGGTTGAGGTAAACAAAATTTGGTTTATAGTATGTCAACAATTGGATAAGAAGATTAGTTAACACTTTGATGTGTATTCTCTATTATTCAAGAGACATGTTGAAGAAATAAGAATTTCATTGAAGATATCTAATTTAGACTTTTAAGAGAGTGAAAAATAGAAGACCATACTAAAAATGAGGTACCATCAGGGTTCACCTTGGAGGTATAACCTTACTTTGGTGTCATTGTCAAATACATTGCAGTTGACTTTCTTTCTAGTGAAGGGTTCACCTAGAGCACTTGATTATCATCATCGTCTAATAGCATTGGATTTGTCAACTATAATCATTGAGTGCAAGTATTATTTTTTATAATAATTGTTTGCAGTGTCTAATTGACTTTTTTAATTTTGTAGTAGAAAAATGAAAAGTTTAATGGATGTACATTGATAGCTTAAAAAAGTTTTATACGGTCATCTAATCACATCTCACCATATAGATGTTTGTTGAGATACTTTAAAAATAAGATAACAAAGTACATAATGATAAAATGTGATTAGATTACCGTGTATATTTTCTCCAAAACATAAGCAAGTACATGGGATTAGCAGTACAATTATTGTGCTATGCATATTCAGATATGCATCCATCCATTCATTCATGCACCAATTAGATGCCTCTCACGGTTGGTCATTCCAATTTGAAAAATACCCGCCCATTTACACCCTCAGGTTTTGTTGCAATAACATGACCAATACAACCCTCATTAGCAGGTAGCATTAGCTAGACTATTGTAATTATAACAGAAAAATATTGAGTACATTGAAAGAAGTAATCTGTGATTTTGATGGCTGTTCATTTGGTTCATGACTCAGTACACTGATCAAACAGTAAAAATTTTCCTCACCTTCTTCATGTTCCTACGACAAACGGGGCACGTGCCAGCTGCCTCGGCTATCCTGCATTGAAAAGATTGGACACACATCAAAATAAAAGGAAATAGAAATGTGATTTGTAGATCAACACATTTTAATTTACAAGTCAAAACCAATCGGGAGGAACCAGAATTCTTAAGAAATTATCCTTGTTAAATCTTCTGAAATGGGAATTTGCAGACTTGTGCTAGTTTTTTTATATTTTAGTTAAATACTATGAGACAATATCGGGGAAAATGATGGGAGAAGTGTATATTTCAGTGGAGGTTTTAAATTGTGATCTCAGTTACTTTTTGCAATCACGTGATTTTTGACATTGCAGAAAATTGTGGTCAATTGATTTGAACAGTCCCTCTCACTGCCCAACACCATACCTATGAGTTTTTTACAAACAAATTTGCTTCAGGAATTTGGAAATGTTTGTTTTGATAACAATGAATTTACCTCGTTCCACATGCAAAACAAGCCACACAGTGTCCACACGGAAGGAAGAAACAGTCCCGTGGAGCATCAAAACAAATTGCACAAAGACGCTGTGTGCTATTACTGGTTTCACCATCACCTAATAACTTCCCATCAGTGGAACCTCCGGCGAGAAATTCAAGATCCTGATCATCCTGTGATAAGGAATCGTAAGATGAACCCCAACTTGAAAGATCGTCATCTTTGCGAGAAAGTAAAGGGGCTCGCTCAGGTCCTGTTCCTTCAGCTCTGGATCCTACTCTATCTTCATGGGAACTCCGAACCTTGTTCAAGAAGTTGCAGGCCCAAAACATAAGCACAGTCAGTCCACCTGTAGGGAGATGTAGCTTAAGTAACGTATATAACCATTTAAGATTAATACCGTCGGATGCTGACTATATAAAGAGGCTACCTATGCCAAAAATATATGTAAGCCATCTTGGTCCGTAGTTCAGTTTGACATACCACTCATCATTGGACGTGTTCTGCACCAAAGTAAAGAAAATGTAAATAAACAGGAAAAGCAAAGGAACTGAAATATATATGTCTTCTAAACCAGCACTAGGTTGCCTCATTAAAAAATTTATGTTTCACTTAAGATTTTTAAGGATGACTATTTATTTGAAGCAAAGAATATGATAATAATCTTGCCTGTTGAGGACCAGGTGAAACTAAAACAGCTGTGTTTCCATCAGGAAAGAACATGTTTAAACTGCATGGACTACTAGTCAGGGCGCATTTGTAGTAAGCATTTGTTGTATTATGCAACAATGCCCTTACAGTGAAGTTTAAATCCACCTATTCAACAAGAAGATTCCAAAGAAAATAACTAAGAATGATCAATGATGATGAATAACATAAAAACATTGCCCTACAAATTTATAAGTCTGTTAGAATCATATAAAGGTGTCTATGAGTATCGGCTCAAATCCCTTAGCGGATAGTTATAAAACAATCATTAGTGCCACTTTAATGAATAATAATTTTCCTCATTCCCAATTTTTTTTTAAACAAAATTAAGGTAAAAAAACACCTTGAATGAGAAATATAAGCAAAATCTTATGACAACACTTGCATCAAATACCAATTTTCCCACATTCAGAACACTCTGATCCAGAATTAGCATTGCTCTAACACCATTTTAATTGAATGCAAGGCCTTTTGTGTAACATTAACTATATGCAAAAAGAGGAAAAATAGAAAATAAGATACCGATCAACCTGTTCTAAATTTGGTTATGAAGCCATACTGTTAATATCATTATGTTCTGGTGTATAAAACGATAACTTAATATTAGTTTCACCCATTTTAATGATATTTTAACAGAAACTTCTGTTTGTAGATTTCCCAATACGAAAAATAAACACATCACGGCTTCATAATCAATAAAAACTTTTGTTTTCAGTCATTCTTGAGATCATATTAATTATGGCAACTACAGGAGCAAGTATGGTATAGAAATATGAAAATACCTCCACCTGCTCTTCCAAATTACCCAGAGCCACATAATAACTCGATGACCTGAATATTTCCTGCGTAATCATACCAGTTCCTTGAAGAAGAAAAAAACATCAGTATATGACTGATATAAAAACATACAGTTTATTTTACCACTTTCTTACCTCGGATCACATTCCAAGACAGAGTCGTATTGGGATATGTTGGGTTCTCCAGCCACACTGAGAGGCTTTCTGCTCCTGCAAGCAGAGGCACAAAAGTAACATGTTCACTTACTAAATATACCATAACCAGCAAATTTTTAGTATATCCTTAATAATAACTACATGTAATGTAAATATGCAGAAACTACAATGGACTTGAGCTTCATGATAACTAAAATAGGGAGCACACTGCATATTTGCATTGCTACTTGCAAAAATATTACAATCTAAATGTAATATTTATGACTGATGTAACTCAGGCATAGAGCTAAGGTCTTAAAGATAAACTTGAACCAACTCTCTCCTCTCTTACAACTATGTGTTCAGTCAATTTTTGGCTTCGTGATATAAAGTTTTTACAAGTTATGTTATCTGTAAATGGATTGTGGAATATTATCAGTATGTTCCACCTCAAAGTTAAATTAGGATCTGCTCCATTGTGAGTATTTAGATGTTGTTACAGCTTACATATTGGAAAAATACAGAAAACAAGTCCTGCCAATAAAACTCTGTCAGATTTGTTTTGTTCAGTAAGAGACTGCATCTAAAAAAAAAGAGACACTTCTGTAAGACACAGCAGGATTGTAATAAATGGATACACCATAGCAAGAAGTAAAACCCATCTAAATAGAAAAATTTCTCCCAATAAGATTCCAAAAGAAATATCTCTCGCCTAATATTATTAATGAAGCCAAACAAAGAGGAATAGAAGTGAAAAAGGAGCAACGAAAAGAAACTTCAAATCATATATTTTCTGCCAGAAGGAAACCTACCACATGATTAACAGACTATAGCAAAAACATTAACAAAAAAACACATTCCACTCCAATAAAGATCAAAGAGAGCTCTTCAACAAGAAATAGCTCTATTGAAGAAACCCATTACATATCAAGTAAAAGCCAAAAAAAAAATAAAAATAGAAAGGCATCATAATTAGTAAGTGAAACTGAAGCCCAAGGAATTTGTTTATTCTACCTGATTTGCGTTTTATTTGAGTTGAGGGTTGTGCGATTCTTGTTTTTGTGATTTTCTAATCTGATCTTGAAGTATGCAGTATTCTACCCAACTCGGTAAATTTGTGAATTATTTTCGGTGGTTTATCAACTCAAGCTTCAGATTTCATCCTTTTTTATTCAGTTTTATGTTGCTTCATATCAAATGTGATTTTAGTAAAAATGAGATATTTGGTAACTTTGAATCAAAATTGTTTTTGCCTCAAAACTTCGGTTTGGCTAAAGTGATAAAAAGTAGCTTTTGCATTAGATTGGAAACATTCAAACATGAATCACTTCACTTCAAATTCAACTTAACCAAATCAATTTTATAAAATCAAATTCATTCAAAATCATGCTTGTCAAACGCGGATACAAACACACACTAAGTGACAAGTGAATATAGTTGCATGAGAAACAAATTGGCATTAAATGAAAAGAGAAACCACTAAAATCTCAAGTAGAAAGAATACCTTCTGCAATTACAAGATAAATAGTGGAGCTCTCAGAGCTCAAGCTATATGAAATATTTATTTCAGACCCTCTATTCAGATAATATTTCCATTTCTGAGGAAGACGTAGGAAAAGGGTGTTAGTTAAATCACAGGAAATGTTCAGTAACAAGATCAAGTATAAATGCTTTCTGTATTGCAGCAGTAGAATTACAAATGACAGGAAAGGGTAAAGTACATATACTTGCCTTATCTGAGCCATAAGGAATAGATATATTACGAGTTTCTGTCCAAGTGGAAACGACATCAAGAGGTGGATATTCATATGTACCGTAAAGAATGAGTCCTGGCTTTGCCTCTAAGTTTTCTACCTAATGCAAACAAATCCAGATTAAAAAAACTTAATATAAAAGTTGCACAAAAACAGGATTAGGTTGCAAAATGATTGAAAAACTTACTACAAAAGGCAAACAGATTTTAAAAAAAAAAAAGATAAAAAACTTACTACAAAAAGAAAACAGATAAAAAAATAACAAAAGCATACAGTTATTAAAACTGACCTTCACAGATTGCACAAACACAGCATTAGGTTGCAAAATGATTGAAGAACATGGACCTAAAACCACGCTCATCGACCCATAAACACCCACTATCATTGTCACCGCAACTGTAACATTACACAATAATCTCATAACTAAAAAAGTGCACCATATAAAATGCATTCAGAGCTCAGAACTTGTAAATGGTCAAAATGAAGTATAAAGTATCTTATTGAAATTACTAAAAATACATTGCTAATGTACAAGCCTCACCTCAAATATACAGTTACAAAATTATAGTTATAGTTACATGTCTAACTTATCCAACTGTCATAACTAACTTAACTGACATGTAATTACATTTGCCTTATGAATAATTGAGTATGAGCTAATAAATTGTTTCCACTACAATACAACAGCAATTTCATTATTTTTTACATAAATCTGAGCAAAATTAGCAGTAATTGTGTTCAAAAGGAAAATTTCAGTTTTGTATTGTAGTAAGAAATGTAAAACGAAGAAATTGAATTGAAAGGAAAAATCGGTTACCGAAGAACCAAAAGCTTAAAATAACGGCGAAGCAGGAGCACTTATCATCCCTAACAATGGCGGAGTCGTCGACGATACTCCAGTAGGTTCTCCCGTAGGTGATACTGACGCGGCGAGAGTCGCGTGGACGGTCAGGCGACCTGGATTGAGATTGAGTGGCGGTAGAGGAATTTTGGTATGACAGCGAAGACTCAGCGTTGGGCGCGGAAGAAGGGGAAGTGGAAAGTGGTTCTGACATTGTAGAGAGAGAAAGAGAAGAAGTGAGAGAGAAGGCGTGGAGTGAAGAAGGGCCATTGAATTGAATTGAATTGAATTGAATTGAAGGTTGCTTTAGTGTTCAACTGCGAGTCTTGTTGGTTGGAAAAATGTTGAATTGGAATGGTTGTTGGTTGGATTCAGACTTCGGAATGGGAACTAACTCAGCTATCATAATAACTATTTCAAACGACTCATATATTTATATATTTGTGTTTAAATATTATTATTCATTTTAAATTAAGTAATGTAAAACTTTATTAGTTACATATTGATGTCCCTTTGTTTAGTATTTAAATTAACTTTTTAAATAAAAAACATTAAAATATTTCGTATTACACGTAAGAAGATTTAGTTGTTATATAATATATAATTACCATAAATGCTTTCTGAGTTTAAATATGCTTGTTATTCTTATAAAATTGATTATTTTTTTATCCTTATAACAATTGTATTTGGTTTAAGTCTGATAAATATAAAAATTATGTGCATTTAGACCCTAAGAGAATTAACTTGAGTTGGGTATGTTGTTTTGTCCTGAATACAGTTGAGTATGGTATACCAAAAACAGAAACTAGAGTTGTGTGAATAGGCTATAGTCTGCTCATTTAATTTGCAGCCCATACAATAGGAAACCAACAAATATACGAAATTTTTTCCTTATATCCTCCTTATTATACCTATACCCTAAATTAAGAATGAAATGACTATTTTGTCTTCGTATAAATAATAAAACCTCTATAAAAATTTTCATTTCACATTTTGACATTTATGAAATTCAGTAAGTTTTTCTTCCAAATTTTCGGAGAAGTTGAAAAATAAGTTTTTCAGTACATAAGTTGTACTCCGGAAACCTTGTTTTCATGTTTGCCGGTACAAAAGCTATTACTGGAAATCATTTATGAAGTTTTCCGATACAAAAGAGTATTCTGAAAATATGTTTTTAAGTTCTCCGGTTCAGAAGAGTGTTCCGGAAAACTTGATGGCCAACATTTCTCGGAGAACTTGAGCATCAAGTTTTCCGGAAGTTATATATATATATATATATATATATATATATATATAAATATATATTAATTTAATTAGTTATAATTTTATGTTATTGTGATTTATTTATTTTAATATTTTAATTTTTCAGTGGTGCACGAGGAAGAGACGGCAAAATCATACGAATTACACTAATAGGAAGAATACATACTTTTAATCTTTATCGATCTTGTTAGGGAAAGAATTTGTGACAATCGACCACGATATATGATGTATTAATTATTAATTACTATGGTGTATTAATAATTAATTATTTATAGTATATTATTATTTAAAAATATTTATGGTATGTTAATTAATATTTATGATGAATTAATTATTGATTAGTGTATTATCATTTATAAAAATAATAAAATTAAAAAAAATGGTGTATACCGAAAATCTTTTTGAGAAAATTTTCCAGAAACACCTTCTGTACATTTTTCACTTCTGTACCGGAAATCTTTTTTAAAGTTTTCCAGTAACAACCTTCTGTACCGAAAAACTTGAAAAAAGTTTTCCGAAAATAAAGTGTATACCAGAAATCTTTTCTGATTCTAGAAAGATAAAATGATAAAAAAAATAATAAAAAACTTTAAATTAATAAGAGTATAATTGACATTTTTAAAAAATTATGGGAGTATAGGTATAAAAGTGGAGGTAGGGGGAAATTTTTCCAAAGATACCCATATGAAGATTCAAAGTTGATCTTAATTTAAAAATAAATAAAAAAAGAAAATTGAAAATCGTACTCCTCACAAAATTTGAAACGTGATCCCAAAAAACTTAGTTATTTTTGTTAGAACAAAAGTGTTCCTGACATATTTTTTTCCGACAAAACATAACTTTGAGTTTGTTGAAAGAATTTTCTTTTGATTCTTTTTGAAAGGAGGAATAAAATTGGTGGTTTGTATAAAATAAAAAGGGATGTAATTTTAGAGGTATGAGAAATAATTTTTAAATATCTGAAATTTGTTTGGTAGAATTTTATTTACGTTATAAATTTTTTTATAAATTTGCTTTGTCAATCAGTTAGTTATTCGTATTTTTTTTTAAAAGGCATCTAATTCAGCACTATAGAGTTTATAACATTTTTTTTATGGTAAAAAAATGTATATTCATTCAATTTAATAGAATATATCAAAAACAATATAAATTTAAAATCGTTAAAAATTAAAAGAATAAATCTATAAATAAATTTGCAACGTCCGAGTTAATAGTATATAACGATAAAATGTTGGATCTTTTGGGGTTATGCAGCAAATTTTGAACAAGAAGAAGATAAAATTGATGATGATGAAGGTTGCACAAACAAATTCCAAAGAATATGTCTCACATTATGCTTTAGGTTCGATTCGTCCTACAAATCTATATATATTAGATGCAAACGAGTTAAGTGACGAATCTCCTTCATGATACTTTGTAATCCTTAAAATGAATTGCACATTCATATCAAACATATCAATCAATGATAGTTTATAGAATAAAGTTCATTCATTTACTCTTGTGTATTAGAGAAGAGAATAAATGATTCAAAAATATTTTTAACAGAAATTTGACTCGTGTAACATAAAAAATGTGTTCTTATTTCTGCCTCTAAAGTGTCTCTATTTATGGAGAAACTCATACTAATTAGTGAAAGAAAACAACTTTTGAAAAAGTTTGTAACCTTTGGTAACTCAACATATGCATTAGTTTGATGACTAATAGATGCGATAAACTCAAATATTGCAATCACTTGAACAAATGATACATTAATTAGTTATTTAATTTCCCTATATTAATATAGTTATTAGAGAATTCAAAATATATAAATCCCTTCACAATCTCCACCATTTCCAAAATATATCTAAATTTGTTATTCCGAAAATCTTATAATTTCAAATAAAAGTATCTTACGATTTGAAACATAAGTTATATTTTCACTCGTCTCCAAATAGATTGGTAGATAAATTTTGAATCAAATATTCATTAAAATAAGTATGCATAACATACACATGCAATTTCAGTACCATTGGTCGAAATATAAATATGACACATTTGATAAAGCCCTAATATCATTTTCATGAGAATTTAAGAGTTAAGCCCTTAAACTCTATGAAATGGTCTACTTCATTCTCATATAAGTAGCATATATTAGAAATACACTCATAATTATACATTTCAACAAACATATGTTATATATCCATTAAGAGGAAACATCACTCTACCACATTAATTATTATGGCCAAAGTACTTTTTTCTTTTAGAATGCATTTATTGTCAAGTACTTTAATCACTATAATAATGTATTTTCATCATTGAACTCAAGACTTGATGCTACTCAAGTGTAAGTTGATTGTTTCTACCATTGATGATTATTTAGATATGAGCTTGTATAACATCTGTAATGATATTTTGAATGACTTCAACATCTTCACATTGTATCACATATAATTAACAAGTATCTCAATTCTCACATACACAAATTTTTATGTTATTTTACCTTTTACTATATTTAATAAGCATCTTAATTTAAAAATTGTAATTATCTTTTTAATATATTCAAGTCCAAGATATAACACATTGAATGCATTAAATATATATATATATATATATATTGTTATAAGCTAACAAAGCATGATCATCAAAATTTCTTATAATCAAATACCATAAGGTGGGTTCAAATATGTAAGTCATCTACGTCTTAACAAATAAGAATTCATTTTATTTCAATTAAAAAAACCATTTTTTTTTATAGTTATATTATAACTAATACATGCATCATGAATT
>JBBPBT010001034.1:287305-301092 GCA_037974875.1 Cicer bijugum
TTTTTTTTTTTTTTTTAATTATTGAGGGAAATCTTTATTTGCAATTAGAAAGTATTATGTACACATCAGTAGTTGTATATGTTGATTTAGTTGAGGGAGGGGTCCCCAGCTAAATTTCCCTTTTATTAAGGTTCTGTTATTATCAGAACCCTCTCTTATTAAATACTCTTAAATATGGTTAAATACAGTTGCTTTTTATTTGATTTGTCTTTGTGTGCTGCATTATGATGATCAATGAGTTTAATTTATCACATGATGTCATTACATAGGCGGATATAGTTCTGCGAGGATACTCTGGTTGGAATTCAAGGCGCGCTGTGCAGGTTCTGGATACAATTTTTCCCAAGGTATAAAGAATTTTGAGTGGTAAATGTCCCTATTGAGTTAAAATTTCCCCTTCTTTCTCTTTTCTTTTCTTTATAAATGTTATAAATGGTTGTTGATTTTATTTGTAGTTGGTTATATACAAAGTACTGACACAAACACAGACACAGACATAATACAAACACCAACTAGACAAGAGTAATAATTTGAGAAAATGAAAGTGATTGGATGCTGTCACATGTGTCAATGTAGTATCAGCGTCGGACATTTGTATAGGATCGTAGGTGGTCATCTAGTAACAAATGACACTTTGGAAAATAGTCTGTAAGTTAAGTAAGTTTGCTATATTGAAGAATCTTGCAAATGATATCTTCAATTTGTCCTAGGAAGATTATGTTGAATTTTACAAATATTAAAGATAGTACAATGAACTTATCAATTATCACAGTTTGTTACTTGCAGTGTATTTATTCTAGATTTTGGTTTGCTCAATATGATTACTTTTCGTGGTTAAATTTACAAATAAAGAGTCACCTTTTTTGCTCCCTTGTTTTTATAACATAGAATGCCACTGAGCAACCATCGTTGATAATTGTGTACTTTGGTGGTAATGATTCTATTCTTCCACATCCAAGTGGCCTTGGTCAACATGTACCTCTCCAAGAATACATTGAAAATATGAAGAAGATTGCTAACCATCTCAAGGTAAAATTTCACCCTAGATTAACACATTCTGTCTCGGTTATCGATATATGAATGAAATCCTTCATCCTTCAAAGTATTAATTTCTTGTGCATTCTTTGCATATATTTGTTTCCTCAAAGTTTGACTCATCCTAATGATTATCAGAGCCTGTCCAAGAATACTCGCCTTATATTTCTCAGTGCTCCTCCTGTCAATGAGAGACAAATTTATGGAAACAGGTTTTGACTACAAATTCATTGCTATTTGATTATACAAATTTGACATAAAATATCGACATCGGTTTAGATGGTTATCGGCGTTTAAATATATAGTTAATTTAGATGGCTAAGGAATATAATAAGGTGTCACAACTCATTAACCATCAATTGAACATAATCAACTATGATTTTTAGGTGTTCAAAGATACACAATATTCATTATAAAGATACACGATATTCTGTATTATATAAATAAAACATATATCGATAAGGTTATATGATAATATTGTTGTTCGAAATTGAGCTTAAAGTTGAGTAATATTATACAGCTGAGATCTAAAAATTGACATCTTCAGTTTGAAAACAATTCACACCCCCTCATCTGTAGGTGAAGTAACATGGTCACAAATTAATTATCCCATACGATCCTGCTAGTGCTATTAGACTAACTACTAAGACATGTGAATGACTTTACATTTAATTAACAATACTAGCATATGATAAATTTAGAGAATGACATTTTACTTCTCGAGCACTATTAATATTCTTATTTCCTGTCTATTTATGAATTTATATTTAAATATTAAACCTGATGATTAAATTTTTGGACTTCAACCAGTTTTATAGAGAGGCCACAAAGGAATAATGAATCCTGCCGAATATATTCCGAAGCGTGTTTGGAGCTATGCCGCGAGATGAATATCAAGGCCATTGATCTATGGTCTACACTCCAAAAAAGGAACGACTGGCGAGATGTTTGCTTCACGTAGGTTTGCTCTCATATGCTTCATAATTTAAAAAGCTTCAAATGTGTCTATTCTACCCTTCATTCATTTCCTTGAGTGGTGTTTGATAGGGATGGAATTCATCTTACATCTGAGGCTAGCAAGATAGTGGTAAAAGAGATACTTAAAATCCTCAAAGAAGCAGATTGGGAACCTTGCTTGCATTGGAAGTCATTGCCAAATGAATTTGGAGAAGATTCACCCTATGATCCAATTGGCCCAGATGGAAAAACAACTTTGAATGTTTCCAGTATGACCTTCCTGGAACCTATGGAATATGAATAATACGCATTTGGGAACTGAAGACATGCCCCAGTTCATAGAATCATATGCAACAACCAGAAATAACAGGAATTTAGAACTGTGCCTAAATCCTATATTACTTCTCTCAAGTGTTTCATCATATGAATGGTATGAACTTTGATTATATTTGATTGAGTAAATTGCTTAAAATATTTTTCCTTTTTATGGTTTATATGTTTGGCGAAAGTTATTCCATCTTAAACTCCAAAATATAATTCGTGATAATTATACTTAATTAGTTTATTCAGCAGCGAATAAAAATTACGATTCTTTAAAAACATTTTCAAAAGATTTAAGATATCACATTACAACTCATTTCACATGCATAATATTTAAAATATTTTATATAATATCAAAAGGAACTAGATATCATATTTAAAATCATAGGACTTATAATACATTTACATTCTATGTTTGATACTACAAAATAGTTCATTTAAAATACATTAACTATCGAAACTCGGTGTCACCTATCATAGTAGAGAAAATCCAAAATTCAAGTTCCCTAACACGATGCTAGCAAATAACAATTAGGGGTGTGCATGGTTAGTTTTTTTAAAAAACCAAACCATATCCATTTTAAAACCAATATATGGATTTGGATTTATAACCAAATCCATTATTTGGTTTAAAATCGGTTATAAAATCAATTGTAAAATTGGTTATGGTTAAATAACCGGTTTAAAATTAAGCAACCGATTTTGAAAATTTTAAATTTAAAATCGATTTTTTTTTCAAAATTTATTAAAGTTTGATTATTTTTTAAAAGATCATTTATTCATAGTTTAAAAATCGGTTATTTAAAAAAATCGATTTTTTCGATAACTTTTTTTAAAATTTATCTCATCAAATTTTTTGAGAAAAAATTCAATTTAAAATTTTTTTGAAAAAAAAAGTTTTTTTTATTTTATTTTTTTCTGATATCTTTTCGAAAAAAATAAATTTTAAAATTTTTTCAAGAAATAAAATCTCAAAATTAACAAAATATTGGTAGTGGATAAAAATCGGATAAAAACCAAATCCAAATATAAAACATAAGTGGTTATCCAACTGATTTATGAATAATCGGATTATAACCATATGTTTTAAACCGGATTTTTAAAATGGATTTGGATTCGGTTTTGAATTTGGCCTTATAACCGGATTTTTTGCACAGCCCTAATAACAATATATTCGAAACTATGATGCACATATACCTCACTTTTCTAACCATATATGTGTCGCATACATATATACTTCATGATACTTTCTATGATACTTTCTGATAAATCTCTGGTTTTTTTTTCATATCTTTTTCAATACAAACTTCTTCAACCCCTTGCATGTTGAAGCACCAATTTGATATTAGCACACTTACCACTCATTTTTGAATTTGAGTGTCCATTAAAAGTCCTATTTTTCTCGAGTTTTATCTTATTTTTTTCTCTTCTAAATTATTTTATATTATATTTACTAATATTTTTGTGAAATTTTTATTTATATATACATGTATTTTGTAAGAAACAACTTGTCGTATTGAATATGTATGGTATCCGAAACTCGTATCGTATCTGTGCAACATAGCTTCAAAATAACTTATCTGTTACTTAGATCACAAATCAGTACCTATAGCATGTTAAATGTCTACGCCAGTACCAAACACCCAAAAGCAACGAGTGAGCACTTCAACATCATGTTAATCATGTTAATGGTATAACACAAATAAAACAAACACAAACACCTACATTTAAACAAATAGTTACACATTTTTAAACATAATCACAAATAGAGGATTTTATCCTGCATCTTCCCAGTTAATATAAAAATACAATTTTGTCATTTTAACTATATTCAATTTTTGAGGATTCTACCACGCAGCTCTACACTTAAATATCGCATTCTCAATCAACATAAAAATATAATTATCCTTTTAACTATATTCAACTTTTTTACCACACATTTTTTCACCCCCTCATTCGAAACTTTAAAGAATTCACAATAACTTTTAAAAAAGTCTATTTCAAAAATTTCCTATTTCGAGAGTTTCCTATTTCGAAAGTTTTCAATTATAACTCATTTTTCCTATTTCAAAAGTTTCCTGTTATATCTTATTTTTCTTATTTCCAAAGTTTAGAACATTTTGGAAAATCACTATTTGAAAAGTTTCGAATTGTTTAAAACTTTCAAAAATCTAAAAATGTTCTATTTCAAAAGTTTTGAATTGTTCGAAACTTTCAAAAATCATGAAATTTTATGTATCTGACCTTTAAAATTTTTGAGATTACACTTACTTTTTATTTTGAATGTTTGGACAGATTCAAAGGTTAATATATTTTTTCTAAACTTTCGAAATTGGAGGTAAAAAAATGATAAGATAAATTTTTTAAAGATTTTATAAATGATTAAAAGGATAATATTGTATTTTTACGTTGATTGAAGGGGTGAAAGATTTAGATGTGGGGTGTAGAGTTGAAACCCCTCACAAATATTATGGTAAGTATAATCTTTTAATTCCAATTAAGAATCCTAGACCACAATTAGTAACATTTGTCATAAATCACATTTACTAATAACACTTAATTGGTTATGCAATCCAATGACAAGCTTACTTCTTATACCTTTCAATAACATGTGGTACTAAAACTAACCTTTGAAAAATGTTATGTCATCCACATGTGGAAGAACAATACATAATAATTGACCACAACCTCATACCCCTATTTGACTCAATCCAAGACTCATGTAAAGTGATTAGTTAAGATTAAATTAAGATTGTACAATAACTCAAGACATTAGATAGCATCTCTAAGCCACATAAGAATTCTCCTCCAAAGGATCTCCAGAGTTTGGCGTCACTCGCAAACTCAATTGTTAATATTGTTTATCCCAAAACTTTGAGTTAGTAAACCCTCACAAATTCAATTGCACATGAGACACTAAATCATTAGACACTTACAATTGTACCTTCCTTTTATCATCAAACTAGGTCACTCCTTAATGAAGACCATCATAGTCATGAGATATGTTTATCGTAAATTCACAATTCACATCACAATACATGTATTCACAACATAGGATTCACAGTTTCACAATTTACATATTTAACACTTGCTCACAATAGTTAACACTTTCACATTTAGGACATCAAAAGCACAATTATAAGATTTTAGCCTACAAAGAACTTTAAACGATAGAAACAACATTTAATATGTGAAAAACAAGTTCAACCACTGGAAACAAAATTTAAATGATATGTAAATAGTGAAAATCGAAGGATTTGGATTTTCTACATTTGTCTTATCTACTTTTCTCTATCTTTTTCTCTATATATCTCTATATTTTATTTTCTCTCTCATGATTCTCTCTCCATCATAAACATCACACTCTCTTATTTTATCACAAAATTTTTCTAAAACTATTCTACCTTTAACAACTCAAAGGTAAAGAATCCAAATCCAAAAACGAAATAAAGAAAAAATGAGACTTATCAATCAGCGAAAGATTCTAACAATTGATTAAATGGTTCAAACATTTGGAATTAATTGTTTGGAAATATCTATTAATAATAAAAAAGTTATCAATATAGGAGTGTTCTTGGTTATTTGTGATAAAATGGAAATTTTAGTGGCTAGAGTTCTCAAAAGCACAAAAGATTTGGTAGAATAGGTAAAATATGATTTTAAACCTCATAAATAGTGTCACGAGTTTGAACAACATCACACGGAAAAGAATCGTAAAAAAGGTCTCTATGTCTTCATATGAAATGTAAATATTAGTGTTAAATTTATTTATGTTTTAAAAAAATTCTAAAGTTTTGTGAACAGAATATTTATTATATCCTAAATATGACTATAATATATCATTTAAAAATTCAGAAAATACATATAAATTAACTTAAAATTAAAGACGAAAAATGAAGGCATAATTTTTTTTGAGACTAAAAGTTGAATTTTTTTTAATAAAGACTAAAAACAAAATATTAAAATTTCATCATTCATCATTCAAAATAAAGACTAGTAATATCGTTTCAACTGCACTAAAAAAGGTTTCATCATTCAAGAAATTCTTGTACACTCTATGCATATAACATTCAATTTCATCGCATATTTATAACAGTTAAGTTTGACACAAATCCTATTAATTGAGATTTCTGATCACAGAAAACTTGAATTATATTTCTTAGTACTCCTTTCATCAATCGGGACCAATCCTTGTAGTTTAGGTGTTCTGGATGAATAAAAATATAATATCACCAATAGAAAACTAACCTCTAGTGACAGACAAAATTGATCGCAAACGCACGCTGTAAATATAGATCAATAATACTTTAAATGACACTCTGATTAACTGTCAAATTTTAAGGGGGTGATTTGCTATGCTTTGAGGACTGTTACTACATGTTTTGAATTCTATCACTACATGTTTTTAATGTTTACCTACAATAATCTCTGTCACTAAAACCTAGATAAATATAAATAAAGAATTGATTTATTTCTACGGTATTGTCTGTCACTATTGATTTATTCCTACGATATTGTCTATCATTAAAATGTTTTATTATTTATTAAATTTATTTTATTTTATCTCTCTTCTAGTTGTAATTATAAATTATTAACACCAATAAATTAAATTTAAATTTCTTATTTATTTTTATTAACTAATGCCATTGAATTACACAATAAAATATAATTTAATTTTATTAATTATATTAAAACATTCTGTAAATAGTTATTTTGCTCTAAAAGATTCAATAAACTGCAAACTAATTTCATAAAGAACAATAATCATCTTCCTAAATAAAAAATTCTAACCATCTTGAAATCTAACAGTATTAAACATTTGATCATTTACATACTTGTTACAGATCAGATATTTCAAATGTAGGAGTTCTAATTTTCTGAATAGCCATCCAAAAGTTCCTAACATTTTCAAAATACTTAAATGTTGATAATGGCGCTCCATCCAAGATTAATATAGAATCAATAGGACTCTACACAACTTATAAAGAATAATACATAATTTACCTTAGTAAACAACCAATAGCAAAAAAACATAGAGTAAATAAAATCAGGAGCATCCAAACTGACCGTGGATACAACACTAGGTTGGACCTTGTTAAAAACATTACAAAGAATAATATCACTCCTAAAACCAAGCCTAAACTCTTCCTCAAAAGGCTTTGGTGGTAAATCTTTAGCTGTAACAACTCCAACAATTTTTCTCAACCCTGCTGCTTCATATCTTTTAAATGTTTCATTTTATACAATTTATTTTTCAGTCTCAAAATAACTGATACAAAATCCAAATATTTTTTTCATATAAAATTGACAAACATCAACCTTCATTAAAATGAGTATGATATAGAAAAGGATGATAATTTGAGCCATTCATGAAAAAAAAAACTGAAAACTGGTTATTCCCTGAAAATGACCGGCTTCTTTTGTTTTTCTAAATTCCAAATCAAAATCTTTGAGGCAAGTACCGTGTTGTTGAAGCACGTCTTCAACCACAGATGCAACTGAAAACGACAATGTCGTCATAACAAACAACTAGCCAAACTGCAATGGTGAGACTTCTTAAGTCTTAATCCAACCACCATATAACAAAATTAAACTCATCAACATTGTCATTACCAACGAATAATATTGATGAAATACAAAAGAATGTGAAATTGTGAATTATCTTCTCTCTTTCTCTCACTCTATGATCTTATATTTGATGATGGAAGGTTTGTTGCAATGTGTTACCAATTCAAAGAAAGAAGCATATAGATTATATTCTCTATTCTCTGTTACCTTTCCTTTTGTCTCTTTACAAACTGACACTCCAACTCCACTAACCCAAATACCTCTTTCTTTCTCTATATATCCACTATACAGTATATAATACTCCCGACTACTCTTTCTTGCTTCGGTTCTCTCCTTACCACATGCTTCGGTTTTGAACCTCATTGTCAATATAACCTTTCATATCATATCAATGGAAACTCTTCACATAGTTTAACCTAAGTTTTTGGTAGACTTAAAAATTCTTCTGCAAACTCATCTCAGATTTTTGTAAAATACATGAATATTAATATTAATAAGATTTTATGGTATTTTTATGAGTATTTGTTTCAAGAAAAAGCAACTATTTGTTTCAACAAATGTTGCATTCGGAGTGTAAGGGGAATTATTAGAAACAAAAGCATTGAGATGAGAATGATTGAACTGACCTTAGATGGATTGAGTGACAAAAATTAATATCCTGTAAGAGGAATTAAAAATCAAACAAAGAAGAAATCATCACTAATTAAGAATAAAAACAATAATAAGCACTTTACAAGATAAAAGGTGATACCTAAGATCCTAATCTAAAGATCAAAATCAAGTATCTATGCAAATATATGAAAGTTTAAGAAAAAAACCATCATCTCTGTGCAACACGCTTTTAGAGATATCACAACAATATTAACTCATTTAATAAAAAAAATCAAAATTAATTTTGACTTTGCTCATTGCAGGCTCGATGATTCCAGCTTCCAAGTTGTTTCTAATCTTTCCTTCCGAAAGACCCAAACCCATGCTGGAAAGAGAGAAAACAATATTTATTTTAAGAAATAGAAAAGAAGAAAGATATATAGTTTACTTGTAGGCACATACCTTGATAAATGCTTCTTATCTGCTTTAGTTTGTGCAGTATGGTGGTAGGCCCGTAATTTTGCAACCAGCTCTGTGGCATCCTTAGCAGCATTGACAACAAGCACCTGCACCAGAAAATTGTTACAAATATATATACTTCTTGGTGCTAAAATGGTATGAAACAAGAGCTTACCTATCAAAGAGCCACTCAACACATGAATGCCCACAAATAAAAATGTGGACAAATTACTAACTAATTAATTTGTGTGGAAACCATGGAAAATTATATAGTGATATTAAACTATTAAAATGAAATAAGAAAGGATATCTTTTATTTTTGATAGAAATGTAAACATCCTCACCTCATGTTTCTCCATTTCCATGTAGCTTTGTCCTAATAGTCTACCCCATCTTTCCCCAATACATTTTGACTTTGAGATAACTATGATTTTTCAAGGCTTCAGCTTGCTACAATAAACAATCACAGTTAATCCTCAATATATCTCAAATAAAAATCATTCATCAAACAATATATCTGGAATAAGCAAAGTTATTATAAAAAAATTTAAAAGGGTAGCTTACTTGAGAAACCAATACATATTTTTCTATGACTAAAGATCTGAACTAACTGGTAATCTTCAATCTTACATTTCATAGCTGCCACTATATATCATCCTGAAACACCTTATTGACAAACATATGACAAATCAAAGACAACCAACCTCAGTCGCATAACATCAAACACCTAACTCTCACTCTTTTACCTAACCAAAATCCGATTCTGAAAACGATGTCGGTTTTCAAAACCCCATTCAACAGTTACTTTGTCAAGTTCAACCCATTCTTCGAAAACCGCATAGCAATCGCCACTTCTCAAACCCGTTTGTCGTGACTCTTTTCTCTCTGCTTCATGGAATGATACCGTCAAATGAGGGTGAACTGAATTTTTCTCTTAGGTCCTTTATCAACAGTTAGTGACATTAGCTATATGTCAATTTTTTTAAGTGATAATCGGTGACACTCAACATGTAGCTAAAAGTAATTAATATTAAAAGTTGAGTGTCACAATAGATATTTTTTTGTAGTATATCTTCGTAATTGAGATTTTCAAAAAATTATTTTTAATTTTTGTCAAAAAAAAAATCAATAGATATGAAAACAATACTTTTTAATTTATCATTTGAATTAATATATTTCAAATTAAAATTAAAAATACAACTTAAATTTTCTATTAAATAGAAAAATTGTTAATTTTTTGAATAATTTTAATATATATACATATATAAGTCCTTAAAATTTGGGCTTTGGGATGGTGTTCTTAAAAATTGGGGCCTTGGACTATTGTCCATCTCAATCAGCCTCAAGATCACCTGTGTCATCAATGAGACAAAAGTTAATAGAAGAAAATTGTAACAACTAGTATTAGTTTGATATTTTGATTTCTTCTTCCTTCTCATAATAATGATTGTCTTATTTGTTATTTTTGGAAAAATAAAAGATATATTATCAATATAAATTAATTTTACACTAACGTCCAATAAAAATCAAGTATGACATGCTTATATTTACATTGTACTTATAAATTGGTGTTGCATATGAGTTTTTATTGGATGTCACTGTAAAACGATTTTACATCGATAATATATTATTATTAAGTTTTTTCATCTTAAATTATTTATTATTTTATAATATTAATATAATATTAATTATTTTTTCTTTAATATATATTTTTTTATTGTATCACAACTCATCAAACTAATTAAGAATTATTGCAAACACCTTTATTTTAATACCCCTAAATTTATCATTTATATTCCCTTTAGATCTAAGTTTGTTGTACATATATAAAACACTCACCACCTAAAATTAACCAATATGCGATACGTTTTTTTTCTATCGTTAAGTCCAAGCAAGCATGAGCATCCCTCATTCATGTGGAAAAGATCATTTTGTCCCTAGTGTTATCTATAAAAACCCCCCAAAGTTTTCATTTTTTCACCTATTTAATTCGAAAGTTTAGAATATCCGAATCTAAAATTGTCAAAACTTTGAAAGTTTGAAACCTTCAAAATTGAAAAGTAAGACTAATGTTCGAAAATTTGAAAATCTCAAATCAATATTTTTTCCAACCTTCGAAAGTTTCTATAATGATGAAAGTTTTGAAATACATATTTCCCAATAATTCTGAAATTTTCGAAAGTCTCATTGAAGATGAAAGTTTTGAAATGAAGAAACTTTCCAACAGTATGGCAGACTACTGTTGCACCTTCGAGTCCACTTATTGTTGCTGCACATGCTGGTCCATCATCGGCACGAGACTATAGAGTTGCCGAGCTTTTACATAGGGCCATCTTTTTGATAGAAATGAATCTCAATTTTTCTAAAAAAAAAGTTTTTTCGAATTTATTTTTTTTGAAATTTTTTATGAAACAATTTTTTTATAAATCAAAATTGAAGATTTTTTGCAAAGTTTTTAAGGAAAAATCTTGAAAAAAATATTAATTGTAAAACTACTTACGGATATAAGCGATTTTATAACTGATTTTATAAAATCAAATCTAATTATATAAATTGATTATAAAAATTTTATTCATGATGGAGACCACATATGTCTTTCATCCATCGATATCTTACCTAATTTAGATGGTCCAATAACAAGGTTCATGTAAAGAAATGAAAGCAAACATTGGACAAAGAAGTTATTTCACTCAAGTCCAACCATGAAGACCAATTTTCAAATAGATTTATTTAATTTTTTTTTATCTTAAAATAAATGATAAATTCTATTATATAATTAATTCACACAACTGTAAAATTTTGAATTTAAATTCGAGAGAAGATGTCTAACCTAACAATATTGACATTTGCAAGTTGAGTTAAAATTTAAGGACAATTTTAATCTTTTAATTTTCTTAAGATTTCTTTTTAATTTTCAATTAGGTTAATTTTGTTATGAGTCCATTTATTTGACAAATAACACTAGAAGGGAGTGCAGATTTTGCAATGGGTCAATGTTCATGATGGGGTTGCACAGTCACTTGGGTGCCACTTTACTTATTGGGATAGCTAGGTTTGGCCATTCAACTCAAATAGAAATGGGAGGAGAATTTATGACCACTACCGCAATATTAGAATTGTTCATGGACATTATATTAACATTTATACAAAAATCATTTATCATAATACCAAGATAGTAATTTTGAATTCAAGTAAGTAAACTCTAAAAATATTGGATTCAATTTATTCTACGATGGATGGTCCTTTTGAAGGTGTTGGAAAATATAAGAAAATAGGTTTGAATTGTGCTTTGTCTTTTAAAAAAAAAAATACTTTAATTGTTTAATTAAAAATATGTTTTTTTTATCAAATTATTCATTTTCTGATTATAAACTAGGTTTAGTAACACACAATTGAATCATCAAGAATTTAAATTAGAGTAATAGAGAGAGAGAAAGACAATATGTCGTTGAGGTTCATAAATATTGTTATACCTCTTCAGATACCTCTTATAGACGAAAGAGTTATTGCCACTATAGAGCTATTTTACATTCTTCCACTTTGTGTATAAATTGACACAATATATTTCTAGGATTCTAACTCTCATTGAGAGAATATTACATTTGAAATCTTATATCAATTCAAGTGTATGAAAACTCTCCATTGAGATGATGTTTCATCTCATTCTTTTCTTTTGATGTGTTCTAGGCTTTTACATAAAATTTTCTTAACAAATTGTCTTTTTTATTTTTCTCTCAATTTTTGATTTATTGATCGATTTCTATTTAAATATTGAGAAAAATATCTGTTGAAAGTATTGTTGTGGAGATATTGAATCAACATTTAGAGCAAATAAGTCTTTAAGACATATCCATATATATCTTCATTATTGATTCAACGTATCTTCAATTAAGAAGGTATGTCTCAGAGGATGCCATTATTTGAGGATGTCATGCACTTCTTCAGTCAGAAGATAAGTCTACTATGATGAGCAAATGATGTTGGCGCATAGACTTCTTATTAGAGCATTGCCTTTATGAGAGCAATGACTTTATCATAGTGTTGACATAAAATATTGACCAGGAATCAACTAACTTACTAGAATCAATAGACGTAGGATAATCAAAGCGAAATTGTATTAATTAACGGATTCATCATAGGTGTATTGAGAGTTCGTTTATTAGAGTTAGACACAACTTCAATAGATTTTTTAGAGTCACTGTGAACTTGTTTAGTAGATTCTTTTTTTCTTTGTTCATCAAATAATCTAACTTGTACGAGAACATAGACTTTATCAAATACCTCACTTACAGTTTTATTCTTTTGATCTTTTGAGTTATAGGATCAAGATGGATTCATAGTTAGAGGCAAATAATCATTGTAGCGTTTTTCCTTTATTTTTGGAGGAACAATTACTAACTTGTATTTCCTTTGTCTTTAATATTTTGACTCGAACTAAAGATGATCATATGTTGTTTGCAATGCTCATTATTGTTATATTATGACTCGTTCTACTAGTGAACATAATTATTTTTTTTATTAGATGATAGTATTTTTTGTGTTAGAAAAACTTATATTTTTATCTCTAACTTATTTATAATTTATGTTACTTTAAAATAGACAGACATCAATATACTTCTTTGTCTCCTAACGTAATTTGTACACTAGCAAATATAGTTAGGAGATAATTCATTTGTATTTGTTTATTTTATTATCATCAAAATATCAATTAGAGGAGTATCGCTAAAACGATGTATGCACTAACACTATTCATAAATAAATAAAAAATAGCATATAGTCATTTGTATAAAAACTTGTCTAAAATAAATGATTTTATTTATTTATTTTAAATGCAATATTAATTAAAATTTCAAATT
>JBBPBT010001034.1:306245-334214 GCA_037974875.1 Cicer bijugum
TGATTGTCATTTTATTTGTATATTTAAACTAATAGTCTAAATTAAATATTTGTAGTCATGGTAAATCTATATTTTTGTTAGACATTTTATATTTATATATATAAAATTAAAATATACAGGTGTAGAGAGGAGTGAGAAATAACTACATTATTTTTGTGACTAACTACATGTGCTCAAACCTATACCTATAGTATAGATTTTATTCTATCTATTTGTTTACATGTACTCTATAAATATGGATTCAATTGAGATCTCTAAATTCATTCAACCTGTACACTTTTTACATCAACGTTAATAAATATCAACTCTCCAAAACTATATGTTACTTATTAGTTTGAAGAACATCTTGCAAATATGTTACTGATTTTGATCATCATAGACACAATTATTTATTTATATATTTACATTTATATGATTATACTTGACTATAATTAAGAGCTTAATGGATATGTGAAATATATATATGGTACTGGTTATCTAAAATACAGAACACAATAATGAAATCACAACCAACATTGGTGATTGTGTACTTTGGTGGCAATGATTCTACTCGTCTACGCCAAAGTGGCAAAGGTCCTCATGTACCAATAGATGAATATAAAGAAAATATGAGGAAGATTGCTATTCATATAAAGGTAAAGTTTTTCATACTAGACTTACAATTAATATAAATTTTTCAACATTGAGGTGTAGAAATGTCTCATCCTTCAAGAAATTATTGTAAACTCTACATAAATTCAGTATTTATCTCAAATATAAATTTCTGAATTTTCCCCCTTTTTAATAAATAATTTATAGAGTCTGTCGGAAAATATCCGGATTCTATTTCTCAGTACTCCTCCGGTCAATGAAGAACAAATCGAATACAACAGGTAACCATTGTTGTTTGGTATGATATTATTCCTTAGCTTATTGAAATGATAATATTCCAAATTTTCTGTGGTATTGGAATGAATATTCAGTGATGAATTTGGGGAACTATTAAGGACAAACGAAGAATGTGAAAGATATTCAAACGCTTGTTTAGAGATGTGTCGCGAGGAGAATATCAAAGCCATTGATATGTGGTCTTTAATTCAGTCAAGAGATGACTGGAAAGATGTTTGTTTCATGTAAGTATTATGCTTTCACATGCATTCTCTTAAATGAAATCTAATTGAAATTGAAAATATTATAGATCTAATTAATCTCAAATTAAGAATATATGTTAACTTTTCAACTCCTATTTTTGTTTATGTTAAAATAATAATTGGGATCTGCAACTTAGATTAACCAATAAAACAGAAAACAAACAACTGCAGAGAAAAATTCAAAACGGAGAATGTTCTGCAAAACAGAAAAACCAGAAACCCAGAAAACGAAGACTGATTATCGTTCTCCGTTTTCTGCAGTTTTGTATAAAACCGTTTTCTTTCTGCAGTTTTCTACAACCAGTTTTCTCTATCAATACAAACGAAAATAAAGAAGGATAAGGGAAGAATAACACCAAGAATTTACGTGTTCAGTCTCAATTGATGAGACCTACGTCACAGTCTCAATTGATGAATGTTACAAGATTAAAACCTTCTCAAGATTGAACTCCAAGTATCTATCACTGTTTATGAACCAACGATACTAGCCTTTCTCTCAATCTTTCTTTTCTCCCTTTAATCTTTTCTCTCTGATTTTCTATGAGTCATGAATTGCATATGTCTCACTTAGTTTTTTCACTCTTGCTATTACAACAACACACACATTGCTATTACCACTACAACTCTAACTCTGCTATGTTTTTCACATCACTGCTGCAACTATAATAACTCCATCATTAATCTTGCTGCCATTGCTTCATCTTTACTCTTTGTCGAAGCCAACTATGTCCAAGCAATGCTTGAACTTAGCTTGTGAAAGTGATTTGGTGAATGCATCAGCTGGGTTGTCCTCAGTTGTTATCTTCTCAATTGAAACCTGCTTTGAATCGATCACATCTCTTATGAAGTGATACTTGACATCAATATGTTTAGATTTATTATGATACACTTGACGCTTGGATAAGTGTATAGCACTTTGACTATCACAATAAATTGAAACACAATTCTGATTTATTCCTAGTTCACCAATAAGTCTTTTCATCCATAGTGCTTCTTTAACACCTTTAGTAAGTGCAATGAATTCAGCTTGGGTTGTAGAAAGTGCTACCACCGACTGTGTAATTGCTCTCCAACTTACAGCAGTCCCATATAGAGTGAAAACATAACCAGAAATTGATTTCCTAGTGTCCATGTTTCCAGCATAATCCGAGTCTACATATCCTTTGATTGGTTCCTTGTCATGATGAGTTTTTTTGAATTTTAAACCTGCTGTTAGTGAGCCATTTAAGTACCTCATAATCCACTTAAGTGATGTCCAATGCAGTGCTCATGGATCTGTCATAAATCTGCTAACAACATTCACAGCGTACGCCAAATCTGGCCTGCTACATATCATTCCATACATTATGCTGCCAACTCCACTAGCATAAGGAATGATGCTCATTCTTTGTCTTTCCTCCTCAGTCTTAGGTGAATCTTGCATAGACAATTTGTAATTTTGTCCCAGAGGCGTAGTAACTTGTCTTGCCTCATGCATTTTGTATTTAGTGATAACTTTCTCTAAGTAGGCAGCTTGAGAAAGAAATAGTTCCCCTTTCATTCTATTTCTTTTTATATCCATTCCTAAGATCCTCTTGGCTTCTCCAAGTTCTTTCATCTCAAACTCATTTCTAAGATCAGCTTTGAGCCTTTTAATCTGGTCCTTACTTGAGCTTGCAAGAAGAATATCATCCACATAGAGTAATAGGTAAATTGGAGAACATTCTTGACTTTTCTGAAAAACTGGAGAATGTTCTTGAGTTGGAGAACGTTCTTGATTTTTCTCTTTTAGAATGTAAACACAGCTATCAAAACTGCATCTTTGGAAACCATTTCTATTCATGAAATCATCAAACTTCCTGTACCATTCTCTAGGACTTTGCTTTAGGCCATACAATGATTTTTTAAGAAGACAAACCTTGTTTCTGCCTTTAGCAAAACCTTCAGGTTGCTGCATATAAATGGTTTCTTCCAGATCACTATGTAGAAATGTTGTTTTGACATCCAACTGCTCTAATTCCAAGTCTTGTTGAGCTACAATTGAAAGTAGAATTCTGATTGGACAATGTTTTACAACTGGTGCAAATACTTCATTGAAATCAATTCCTTCAAGCTGATAAAATCCCTTTGCAACTAATCTTGCTTTGAACCTTATCTTCTCTTTACCTTGAATGCCTTCCTTTCTCTTGAACATCCATTTTGATCCAATTACCCATTGACTCTTCGGAATCTCTACCAAAATCCAGGTTTGATTCCTTTCTATTGATTGCATTTCCTCATTCATAGCTGTCATTCAAGCTTCATTTTCTTCACTATTAATGGCTTCCCTGTAGTTGCTTGGTTCATCTCTTTGAAGATCTTCTACAACACTTAAAATATAACAAATTAAATATGCTTCACCATATCTAGTTGGAGGCTTGATAACCCTTCTTTCTCTATCCCTTATCAAGTTGTAATTGACCAAATCTATTTCTGTTGCAGCATTGTCATCAAGTGATGTATTAATTATGTCTTCATGATTAATCTCTTGATCTTTAGGTGACTTCACCTCAATCTGAACACTCTCATCATTGTTGTTTGAAGCACTGTTAAATGGAGAACGTTCTGTGTTTCTGCAGTTCTGAAATGAAGAATGTTCTACATTTCTTCAATGTTCTTCATTTCTGCAGTTCTGAAACGGAGCATCTTCTGCGTTTCTGCAATGTTCATTTCTGCAGTTCTGAAACGGAGAATGTTCTGCGTTTCTGCAGAACTGAAACGGAGACTGTTCTTTGTCAATCATGGGCATTCTTGTTTCATCAAACACTACATCTCTTGATATGATGCATTTGGGCAAACCTTGGTCAATTCTACACAACTTGTAACGTTTTACTCCTTTAGGATATCCAATGAAAACACATTTGATTGCTCTAGGATCCAACTTATCTTGCCTTGTGTGAGCAAATGCTAAAGAACCAAATACTTTCAGATTTGAGTAATCAGCTGGTTTGCCATTCCACATCTCAATTGGTGTCTTAAATCCAATAGCTGGTGAAGGACATCTATTTATCAAATACACTGCTGTAACTGCAGCTTCTTCCCAGAACGTTTTAGGCAGCCCTGCACTCAGAATCATACATCTAATCATTTCCAAGATTGTTCTATTCATCCTTTCAGCAATGCCATTTTGTTGGGGGGTGCCTGCAACTGTTCTATGTCTTTGAATACCTAATTCCCTACAATACTTATTAAACTGCCCTGAAAGATACTCCAAGCCATCGTCAGTTCTTAAACATTTCAGCTTAGTTTCCCTTTGAGTTCCAATTTGCATATGCCATTCTTTAAATTTCATAAAAGTGTCACTTTTATTTTTAATGACATAGATCCATACTTTCCTAGAATAATCATCAATTATGATTCAGAAGTAAGAACAGCCAGCATGAGTTTTTGTCCTTGAAGGACCCCACAAATTAGAATGAGCATTTTCAAAAGGCCTAGAGGTGTTGTGTTGGCCAACACCAAAACTGCCCCTCTTATACAATGATCACAAAATTCCAATTTTTCAATTTTTTCACCATTAAGCAAATTCTGTTTTGACAACTCAATTAAACCTCTTTCATTTACATGTCCTAATCTTATATGCCATATTCTAGAAGATGAATGCAAATTAGAGCTAGCAATTGAAGCTTGTGCAATTATAGTAGAACCTTCTAAAATATACAAACCATTTATTTTAATGCCTTTAACAATGATATCATCTTTATTAATGATAATAGTAATAACATTCTTTATGTTTGTGGAATATCCTAAAATATCAAACATAACAACAGAAATTAAATTTCTTTTTAATTCAGGTATGTACCATACATCATTAAGCAATAATTCCTTGTCATTGAACATTCTAAATCTGATTGTTCCTTTGCCTTGGACTTTACATGTTTTGTTGTTGCCAAGTAGAATGACTCCATCATCACGAAGATCTATTGATTCAAAATAATCTTTTCTTGGACACATATGGAAAGTACAACCTGAGTCTAATACCCAATTCTTTTCACCTTCAGAATTTGAAATCATCAACGCCTCCTCTGATTCATAACCAGCCTCAACAAGTGCATCATTTCCTAGATCTTGGGAGTTTCTTGATTCATTTCTTTCAGGGAAATCTTTCTTGAAATGCCCTTTCTTTTGACAATGAAAACACATGTACTTCCCTTCAGATTTTGACTTTGAATTGGACATTTGTTTATTTCCATTTGATCATTTCCTTTCAATTCTTCCTCTGGTCACATTCAGAATTTCTGCATGATTATCATTCTTGAACTCAATTCTTTTATAGCTTTCCTTTGTCCGGATGGAGGCATGCACTTCTTCAAGAGTAATTGTTTGCTCTCTTCCAAACATTATAACATCCTTGAAATGTTCATAAGAACTTGGCAGCGCTCTAAGCAATATCAGAGCTTTGTCTTCATCATCTAGCTTGACTTCTAAATTTTCCAAATCATCAAGGATCTCGTTAAAATCAGCAAGTTGCATTGTAACTGGTTTCTCTTCATCCATTTTAAAAGAGAACAATTGTTGTTTCAAGAAGAGTCTGTTTGAAACTGATTTAGTCATGTAGAGAGACTCAAGTTTAAGCCATAAGGCTGCTGCTGTTGGTTCCCTTGCAACCTCCCTCAAAGCTTTGTCTCCAAGACACAAGATGATTGTGCTCTTTGCTTTTTCAATTAGTTCTTCCTTTTCTCGTGCAGTCATTGTTACAGGAAGAACCGATTCACCCTTCAATGCATTCACCAAGCCTTGCTGTACCAGAACAACATGCATCTTTATCTTCCATAGACCAAAGTCGTTTGATCCATTGAACTTCTCAATGCAGAATTTTTTGGTTCCAACCATTGTTGCTCCCTTTCCCAAAGACAGCGCCAATTGTTAAAACAATAATTGGGATCTGCAACTTAGATTAACCAACAAAATAGAAAATAAACAATTGCAGAGAAAAATTGGAAACGAAGAATGTTATGCAAAATAGTAAAACCAGAAACCCAGAAAACGGAGACTGATTATCATTCTCCGTTTTCTGCAGTTTTGTATAAAACAATTTTTTTTGTGCAGTTTTCTCTATCAATACAAACGAAAATAAAGAAGGATAAGAGAAGAATAACACCAAGAATTTACGTGTTCGGTCTCAATTGATGAGACCTACGTCACGGGCAAGCAAACAAGATTAATCCACTATGAATGATTGAATGTTTCAAGATTAAAGCCTTATCAAGATTGAACTCCTAGTATTTATCACTGTTATGAACCAGCAATACTAGCCTTTCTCTCAATCTTTCTTTTCTCCCTTTAATCTTTTCTCTCTGATTTTCTATGAGTCATGAATTGCATATGCCTCACTTAGTTTTTCCATTCTTGCTATTACAACAACACACACATTGCTATTGTTGGATCTTTGTTGGTGACAATTGCTGCAAGACTTTGATTGTGAAGTTGTTGATGAAGATTATATGTAGTATATTCCAAAGCGTGTTGTTACACTAGCCTTTAGGTTCGATTCGCCCCCACCAATCGGATGCAAATGAGACTACCAGCGAATCCCCTTCAGGGTACTTTGGAAACCTTGATATGATTTGCATTATCACACCAAGAATATCTCTCAATAGTATGTTACAAAATAATGTTACCTATTCTTTTCTCATGCATTAGAAAAGAATAAGTTGACTTAATATATGAAAGAAATGGATGGTAATTGCTTGAATTCGTTGTTCTCATTCTGTCCAAAGTGACCCTATTTATAGGAAAATAATGTCACTTGGGAAGAGTTGCAATTCTTCTTCTGCCACTGTTTGCGAAGGGTCATATATAATTACCGTTCATATATTAATTGAAGTTATGCAATGGTCTGGTGGCAAAAGTTATGCCTGCTGGCGCGCCCGGGTTCGACTCCTCCGAACTCGGATTCCAGCATTCAAACACAAAGGATACAACCATTACACCAACAAGAACTTCACGTCAATTAAATCCAATTATAGATAGATATATTACCCAATATTTTGGAAATATCTCACAGCTATTACCACTACAACTCTAACTCTGCTCTGTTTTTCACATCACTGTTGCAACTATATTACCACTTTATTTATAGTACACAAGAGCTAACTAACTAACCACCTATAATAACTAAGTTGGCCAAAGGTAGTTATAACAACCACTAAAGTTTAACCAACTTTAGTTAGATGATTTGAGGCACACATTCACAGTTTATATGTAATTCTAGAACAATATGTCACTAAACAAAAATTGTCCAAAAATATATTTGAATAATTGAATTAGGTGGTTTGATTATTTTTTAGTGATGGAGTTCATCTCTCAATTGAGGGTAGCAAAATGGTGACGGATGAGATATTGAAGGTTCTGAAAGAAGCTGAGTGGAAACCAAGTCTATATTGGAGGGTAATGCCTGTTGAATTTGGAGAAGATTCACCATATGATCCAGTTCTTCCTGATGGAGTGACAACTATTAATGTCTCAAACTTGCCTTTTCCTTCACATGTAGAGTGGGACAAGGATGATGTCTCAAATTAATCAAATTCTTACAAAAATCACATAATAATATGCTTCAATATAGTCCATGTTCGTGAGTTGGATTTAAAAAGTTTTGGAGGGTTAAATTTATATTAATATATATTTGATATTTTAAAATATAGAAAGAACTACATGATACATGAGTCTACATCGTTCATGTTGTTTTTCAAATTTGTTTTATATTATCATATATTATATTAAAATATAAATTTTATTTTCTAAAATCCTTCAAATACCAACTCACAAACACATGTACACCTTAAAAAATATGGTATTTTTTTTTTATCTAATATGTTGAATAATAAATGAGAGAACTTTTACTCTCTATTGTAATAGTATTGTAATTGAGCTGTTCTATTCAATTATTATAAATGTTTGTGTTATTTTTTTATCTCTTTGGAAAAGATAATATATAGTTATATTGAGCTGTTTTATCCAATTATCATAAATGTTTATGTTATTTTTTATCTCTTTAATTGGAAAAGATAATATATAGTTATTGCACTAAAAAAAAATAAAACATAAAAATATAGTCATCATTTTGATAGAATAGTTAGTGGATTCATTACTATATACACGATTCACAATCAATTTTATCTCGGAGCTTTTTGTAGTACCTCAATTTTGTCCTACAAATTAAAAATAATTTAAATAAATATTTATCTAAAAATTATAAAATTTATATTGGTTTTATTACATTACATTTAAAATAAATAAAAACCAAGGAAAACAAAAAAATATAAAAATATATTCCCTGATTTTTCTCTTTCTATTCCTCTGCTTCAGCCTGCAAGTTCTCTGATAATGTTGAGGTTGCTTGATAATATTGTAAAAAACAGTGAGGTTGCTTGATAATATTGTAAAAAACAGTGAGGTTGCTTGATAATGTTGTAAAAAACAGTGTAAGATCCAGAGCTTAACTTTATACAATGGACACAATCGTGACCTGTTTTTGTCTATATATTGAAACAAAAAATCAATCAAAAACAGGAGAAAACACTAAAACACAGGTTCTAAATTTTGAAATAGAGAGGAGGTGAGATTTCGAAATAGAAGATCTATCTTCTTTGCTTTTGACATAAATCAAGAAAAAAAGAGGAATTTTCTAAAAAATCAGAAAAACGAGAGAAAGGTAGAAGATAGAGTGTTCTTAGAGAAACAGATTTTACCTATAACAAACTCAGATCTATCAAACCCATTCAGCAAACTCAGATCCATCAAACCCATGTCCATAGCTAAAGGATATTCAAACCCATTTTAACAACACCGATCAAAGAGACAACCACACACCATCTTCACCCGCATCGGAAAGTTCAGCCGCGCACTACAACATCACCTCCATCTTCACCGTCGCAGATATCTGGAAAGGCATGTATATTGTTTTTTTTACTCTCTTTAAGTTTGTTTTGCTTTTCAAACTTTATATTATGGAAAGATATAAACCCCCACTATGTTAATGACTAAATTTGGAAGTAGAGTTTGATTTGTTGGAAGATTGAAAACTTTATTTTATTTAACGTTGCTTCCCTGGTTTGGTTTGGCTTATAAGACTATAACTTCTTTTAGTTTTTATTTTATTATTATTATTATTATTATTATTATTATTATTATTATGTAAAGATATTGCTTTATATTCTTACTGCTAGTGCCAGCCTTGCTATCTCTACCTATTATCAATGTGTTGGTTTTTGCAAGAAGTGACCGCCTGCCATTCCTGCTTCTTTTTCCCTCTGATATCACGTTAGCCAACAATAAGCAATATGTGTGCATGTGATGTTGAATTAATACTTTATTTCATTTAACTTAAATAATCATTTAATTTAATAATAATGGTCATTTAATATAATTAAATTGTTTTAATATAATTAAATTGATTTAATATAAATAATTATAGATGTAATTAAATAACAATAAACATCATTTACTTCATTAGTGATTAGTGTTAACTGATTTTATTTTATTTTTTTTTCTCTTTTGATTTGTACTATTTGATATAAAAATGATTTTTTTTCTCTATTTATTTATTTAAAAAATATTTAGAAAGAAGCTTGCACTTGTAAACAATTTTTTTGTCCCATTATTAAATTGCGTTTTCATTTATTTAACAGATTAAATTACAAGTTTATATATCTCTTTTGCTCCTATTTTATTTTTATGCTCATTATTGATTTCATTTTGTAGAATCATTTTAAACTTATATTTAATTTTTAATTTTATTTATTTATCTATTTATTTATTTATTTTTTAAAAAGGAAGAAAATAAAGATAAAATTATAATCAAATATTGTAAGGTTAATTAGATGTGACATCTTTTTAATCTTTGAGTTATTAGAACATAAATTGTGACAATTTGATGGTTCTAAATCTCATATTCACAAATAAATTAATAAACTAAAAATCATAAATAAATTAATCATAAAAATTATTTCAAGTTAATTAAAAATGATATTTTAATCCCAGAGTTACATAATACAAATTATATATTTTGATAGTTCTAAAACTTATTTTTATAAATAAATAGATCTAAAATTAACTTTTTTTTAATCTTAGAGTTGTTAAGACACAAGTTGTACTACTTGATAGTCTTAAAACTCTACTTTAAAAAATAATCAAATATTCTAAAAAAAAAAGGGTTAAATTATATGTGACATTTTTTTTACTCCTTTTTGAGACACGGGTTGTACAACTCGACCGTCTTAAAATTCATATTTTAAAATAATTATTCAAATCAAGCAAGTTTTCGTTATGTTCGTCAAAATTAACTTTTTTATTAAAATGCAATTTATTTAAAAGCAATCAACACATCCGCATTTTCTACCAAGAACTACGTAGCTTTGATTTCTCCATCGCACCGGGAGATACGTAGGAGCAAGATCACACTCTTGTCAAGCACAATAATAAAAAACTTTTTTTACTCTTTTAAATACGTTTTTATCGCGTTTATAAAAATAATTTATATTCATATTTAATAATAAAAAATAAGTATATTTAAGTTGATATAATTTTGCACAATTAATTATAGGTAACCGTTTTTTAGCGGATGTCGTAGGGTGCTAATACCTTCCCTACGCATAATTGACTCCCGAATTCAAAATTTGGTATCAAAGACCATTATTTATTTTTTTTTACATAAATAAGGGTTTCCCAATATTTTCCCTATTTTAAAATAAATTTTGGTGGCGACTCCATTGAATTCGAGGAAAACTCGAAATTTCAGGCCGCGACAGCTGGCGACTCCGCTGGGGAAAATATAGAGAGTCAGGCCTAATAAATTAATTGTGCATAATTTTTTAACTTTTTATTTTTATTTTTATTTCTATTTTTGTTTGTTTTTTTTTCTTTTATTTTATGTGTTTATTATTTCTTAATAAGTATTAGTTGGCATTATAATTTTTTTTTAAGCTTGTTGATTATGCTTATTTATTTATTTTATTTATTTATTTATTTATTAATCTATTTATTTATTTATTTATTATGTATATATGTTTTTATTATCGTCATGAAGTTATTAAATTATACTTATTCCACACCCTACACTTTTACTAAGACACACACTTATGAGTGGAACCCTACACCCCGGGTTTGAACAAAACTTAAGTTTAGTTTCGAGGTTGTGTAGTGGTAGCCTTCTGGATGTACATCCTGTTTGGTTAGCATGAAAATCTCACCTAGAGTTTGATCTTATTGAGGGCATTGTCACTCCAAATAGTTTACCTATTATTGTTGATAATATTCCAAAATAAGATTATTGGCTCTAGGCACCGTGTTTAGAACCATAGAGCCTCCCTTGTGAGAATTTCACTACATAAGTCAATAGACCATTTCATTGTAAGAATATCCATAAAAAACCAATAAATTATTTCATATATTCAAGAGTTTATATATATATTAGTTTCATTCATACCTCATGACATTTTTTTTCTCTTTTTCTAAAAAAAAATATATATAAAACATAATAGCATTTTGCATAAATTTTCAGGATTTTTGGGGAATCATACAAATCTTAGTCACGTGTTATTTAAGTGGACAATGGGATCGGAAAAAAGGAAAACCTTACTTTTAAAGTTCAAGCAACCTGATTTGAAAAGTTTAAGAGACATCAGCAATCAAATGAAAACTTTACAACGTGATAGTTTCTTTCACAAATATGGGAAGATCCTAAATCTCTTGGCAGTAAATGTGCAAATAGGTGCCCTCACAACATTGGCTCAGTATTATGATCCTCTCTTAAGATGTTTCACCTTTCAAGATTTTCAATTGGCCCCAACATTAGAGGAATTTGAACAAATATTGGGTTACTCCTTGGAAAGAGGAAATCCTTATCGATATACTGGGCAACCACCGAAGTTGGAAACAATTGCTAAAGTGTTGAAGATCAACATAAGAGAATTGGCAAGTACAAAAGAGGAAAAAGGGGCTATTCATGGGTTTTCAAGAAAATATCTAGAGCAAAAGTGCCAAGATTTAGCCGATAGAGAAGAATGGAGTACTTTTATAGATGTTTTGGCCCTCATTATCTACGGTATTGTTATATTCCCAAACCATGATAACTTTGTAGATTTTGCTGCCATAAATGTATTCTTAGCTTTTAACCAACATAAACAAAACCCAGTTCCCGCGATTCTTGCTGATGTATACTACTCTCTACACATGCGACATGAGAAGAAGGGGGGAACAATTTTGTGTTGCGTTCCAGTGTTATATACTTGGTTTGTGTCTCACATGTTCAAGAAAGGGTATCATGTTGGGATTAAGAGTAATCGTGAATGGGCGCAGAGTATAGCTAGTCTTACTGGGGATACAATTTCATGGTATTATAGAGAACAAGGAGTGGAAGAGGTAATATGCCGATGCGGAGATTTTCCAAATGTACCACTCATGGGAACGAAAGGATGTATTAATTACAATCCAATGGTAGCTCTAAGACAACTTGGCTACCCCATGTTTGATAAACCAGATGATAGGTCATTAGAGGCTTTTGTTTTGCACAATACGGGTATAGTAGACCCACCAATATTGAGAAGGATAAGTCGAGCTTGGGAGTTGATCATTAGAAAAGGAAAAATACTCGGATGTAGAAGTTGCAGCACAAAAGAACCCTATCAACAATGGGTAAAGAAAAGAGTCCAAGAAATCAAGCTGCCTTTCCACAATACAGCCTCAAGTGATCAGGATATGCCTGAAGCCACCTTTGTTACAAGTGAAGAAATAGAAGAGCTCAAAGCATCATTGTTAAAATCTGAAGAGGAGAAAAAAGAGCTACAAGCAAAGTTAGAACAAGTCTCCCAAGAAAACGAGAACTTACGATCAGAAAACACATGTCAAAGTCAATTTATTGAAAGAAGCAACAAGAGGTTGAAAACTGAAAAAGAAAATAAACTTGACATACAAATTTGTTTGAGAGGTGCAAATGAAGAGTTAGATGTGCGAAATGAAGAAAAGAATGCGGCTATTGAAGAAGCCTACATGTGGAAGCAGTTGTGGACAAAATCAGTAAGCTCTGAGAAGAAGGTAAAAAAAGAGTTTGAAGATTTAAAGAAACAACTAAAAGAAATGGTAGCTAAATACGAGAGTCAAGTAAGGGATGAGAGGCAACAGAAAGAAGAAATTGAAGAATTACTCTCAAAACACCAAGATGCACTAAAAACAGAAATTGAAACTTCTAGTGAGTTGAAGAATTACATTGATTATCAAGAAAAGATCTATGATGACTTGAAGGATGAAACCATATATTGGAAGGAGCGTTTCATGGTGTTGCTTGGACAATTGAAGAATCAAGAGATTTATAAAGAGTTGGAAGATAAAGGAAAACATTGGAAAGATTGCTTCTCAAAATTGGCCATGCTAGCTAATCAGGCAATCATAAAAATTCCAAAACACTTAAGAGAGATTGATGCAATCATACACCCACTCAATACTCCAATCAAAGTCTACAAGTTCGTCGAATATTGCAAACATTTAGTAGAAGAATTGGAGGAGAAAATCGGTTGTCCTATTGGAAAAGATGATTGAAATACCATAATCGATGTAGCTTTTTAATTTAAATGCAATGTACTTTTTTCTCATCAATGAAGGATTTGCTGTTTTGTTTATCGATTCCCATGTTCTTCTTTCATTAATAATTCGTGCAAGATTTATGATTCCCCAACATCCACATAAAAAAGGAGATAATAATTGCATTTCATTCATGTTTAATACGTACTCATAAATCTTTTATTGTTTTTTTTTTTATAAAAAAAAAACAGAAAAAATCAATAAAGCTGTTTCCCCGACATCCTTATCGGACTCGTGCAAACTCAAAGATCATGGAAGAACTTGAGCAAAATCAAGAGGTGATGAGAATGGATGTCAACCAATTAAAGGACAAGGTTGATCAAATCTTAGAAGCTATACAAGCTTTGTCAAGGAAGGGGAACATAGATGAGAATCCTCCAGCTGTAAATGAAGAACAACAAACCACTCCTTCTCACCCACCAGGCTTTACACCGACTATCCAACAACCTCGTACAACAACTATACAATTTCCTATGTACGGTCTTCCACCTGGTTATACTCCACCCTTAGTCGTCAACCCCATGGAAAACAACCCAAACCACTTAAATCCCCAAAACACTCTACCCTCAGAAAATACTCCATATATTGCACCCCAAGTACCCAATTTCGATGCTAATGGGAATTGGCATCAACCTCACATTGGGGATGATACACAATCAAAGGAAAAATTTCAGGTCTTGGAAGAGAGAATAAAAGCTATGGAGGGGTATAATGTTTATGGCCTCGAAGCTTTCGATATGTGCTTGGTTCCTGATGTGACTATCCCTCCCAAATTCAAGATTCCTGACTTTGAAAAATACAAGGGAAACACATGTCCTAAAAATCATCTAACTATGTATTGCAGAAAAATGGCTTCTCATGCTCATAATGATAAACTTCTCATTCACTTTTTCCAAGACAGTCTGAGTGGGGCATCGTTAAGTTGGTATATGCATCTTGAGCGAAATCAAATTCGTTCATGGAAAGACCTAGCTGATGCCTTTTTGAAGCAATACAGGTACAACGTTGACATGGCCCCTGATAGAATGCAATTGCAAAATTCCTTGAAAAAGGACAACGAAGCTTTCAAAGAATACGCACAACGGTGGAGAGAAATGGCATCACAAGTAGAACCCCCATTATCTGAAAGAGAAATGGTGGGTATGTTTATGGATACTCTCCAGTCGCCTTTTTACGACAAGATGATAGGGAGTATATCATCAAATTTTTCTGACCTTGTCATGATAGGAGAAAGGATAGAAAGCGGGATGAGGAGTGGCAAGATCGTCTGTGCAGCAACTAGCGTGAAACGACCCCAACCGACATTCACAAAAAAGAGAGAGGGGGATGCCAATGCTGTAATGATAAGCCCTAGAGTCTCCTATTTTCCACCCATCAATTCTTATCGACCCCCAAATTTCCAGCCCCCGATACCACAAACTCCTTACATCCATTATCCATACGTGGCCGCAACTACACAAGTTCCATACTCTCAATATCACCCTTCAAGACCACCTTTTTATCAACCACCACCTACCACATTTTCCCCACAAAATCAATGGAACCAGAACCCAATCTCAAATCTCTATAGACCACCTATCAATCGAGAAAAAAGGATAACCCGTTTTGATCCAATTCCCGTCACGTATAGCCAATTGTTGCCCCATTTACTTCAAAATTCAATGGTAGTCATAAGACCAATGAAACCTATTGAACCACCATTTCCAAAATGGTATAATCCGAATTCCAAATGTGAATATCATGCAGGAGCCGTTGGGCATTCCATTGAAGATTGTCAAGCCCTAAAATCTAAAGTGCAAGAATTGATTAATTCCAAATGGCTTACCTTCAAGGAAGACGGTCCCAACATAGGGAGTAATCCTTTACCGGGCCACAGGGATGCCTCTGTCAATGTCATTGAGGATGGGATAGACCAATATGCAACAGATGGTCGTGTGTTCACCATGGGATCATGTATGAGAAGTAATATATCTTTCCCAAAACCATTGGAAATTCTTTACAAAAAGGAAAATCTTAAGTCAACTCCTAGCAAGCCAAATGCAATAATTGTACAACCACCGATCCCTTTTCCTTATGGAAATACCAAGGCAGTACCGTGGAAATACGAAGTCACATCCCATTTGGCCAATCATCAACCAAGTGATGGTTGTGAACCTAAAGGAATTGATGTCACTAACATCTCAGGGATTGGGGGAATGACTCGGAGTGGTCGAGTATACACTCCTGAACAACTTAGGAAAAAGGAGGTTCATGGGGAAAAAAGGAAAGAAGATATGTATCATGCCATAAAAGGACAAGAGACCAGTAAAAAGACGGTATTTGAAGAAGAAGCTAATGAATTTTTGAAGTTTATCAAGCAAAGTGAATATAAAGTGGTGGATCAGCTAAATCAAACCCCTTCCAAGATATCAGTTCTCTCCTTGTTATTAAACTCTGAAGCACATAGAAGAGCACTAATGAAAGTTTTAAATGAGGCCCATGTTACTCACGATATCACCATCGATCAGTTTGATGGAGTTGTCGGTAACATCACTGCTAGTAGTTGCCTGAGTTTTAGTGATAATGAATTACCAGCTGAAGGGACAGAGCATAATAAAGCATTACACATCTCTGTGAGGTGTCACGATCATATTCTTGCACGAGTGCTAATAGATAATGGTTCATCATTAAATGTCATGCCTAAATCAACACTGTCAAAACTATTTGTTGAGGGAGCCTGTTTGAAGCCTAGTGCTTTGGTGGTGAAAGCATTTGATGGATCTAGAAGACAAGTTGTTGGTGAGATTGACCTGCCAATTCAAATCGGACCCCACATCTTTGGGATAACCTTCCAAGTAATGGATATTAAACCAGCGTACAGTTGTCTTTTAGGGAGACCATGGATTCATGTTGCTGGAGCAGTGACATCTACCCTCCATCAAAAGCTAAAGTTTATAGTGAACAATAAACTGATAATAATATCTGGGGAAGAAGATATGATAGTAAGTCATTTATCTTCTACAGGCTACATTGAAAACACGGAGGAAGCCATAGAAACTTCCTTTCAAGCATTAGAAATTGCCAATGCCGTCGTCATGGGTGAAGAATATCGTTTAAAAGAACCAAAACTATCTACCACATCATTGAAGTTTACCAAATCTATGTTGGAAGAAGGAGTTTTTGTTAATTTGGGAAAGTTGATAGAAATAGTAGAAAAGAACAATAGGTACGGGTTGGGATATGTACCCACTCAAGCTGATAAAGAGAAGGCTGCGAAGGGAAAAAGAGAAAACTGGACACCGAATTCACAGAAGATTCCTATTTGTGACATTCGCCAAACTTTTCAAAGTGCCGGAATAATATATGCTCATCAAGTGGCTGTTACAGAAGAGGATCATGTTGATGATGACACCCTCAAGCTAGTGTACCCTTATTCTCCAAACGCCAGTCTCAACAATTGGAAGATCCTCGAGTTTCCCGTGTTTGTTAATTCATGTTCAAAGTAATTATGTATTTTTTAACTCCTTTTGCTATGCCCAAGGCTATAAGGATATTTAACTAGGGCATATGTATTTCAATTCCGTACTTATTATAAATAAATGCATTTTCCTAAATTCTCCAACTGGTTTTGTCTTTCTCTTTTCTTTTTTGGACAATCCTTATTTATTTATTTATTTATTTTTTTCCTTTAATTTAAACAATGCAGAGTCGAAAACGAATATGTTGAAAATGGCGGCGTTAGAACCCTTTCTTGTAATTTTGAACATCTGATTAATCATGCTGATGAGGATTGTGAAGATGACTGTGAGCCTCCTCCAGAACTAGAAAAGTTAATTGAACAGGAAGGTAAAAGTCAAAACAATAAAAATAATAAAAATGTCAAAACAAAATTCATTATTAATATAAATGCATCTTTATATATAAACTAATATTTCATATTATCTCTGTAATAATGATTTATTTTAAAGTTTTTTATACAAATAAAATAAATACATATTTTAAAAAATAAAAATAGAAAACATTGTTTTAATCTGCCTTAGAGTTGGCTAACAAAAAAAATAAAACAACTTACAATTATATGAGATGTATTATTTTCCGATAAAAATAGTATAAAAAGTTAGTATAGTAGTAGTAACACGAAAATATTGTAACAGCAGGAATCAACCATACCAAAAATAATAGTTATAAATGTTGGAATAAGGGACTGTGATGAACACAGTCCCTGCGCAGCAAAGAAATCAAAAAAATAGAGGAGAAAGATTGAGATAAAATTCTGTTATTATTCATGCTACAAGGCTTTTAGTTTTATATGAGTTACAACAATTTTGAACAGAAAATTATCTAACTAACTTGTAACTACTTCCAATTAACTTGTCTCATAACAGTTTTGAATTAACTTCTTAACACTTCCCCTTAATTCATAGCTGTTGAACACTTATAACTCCAAGCTTCTTTCTCAAAAACTCAAATCGGTCAAGTTTTAAAGCCTTTGTAAAACCATCTGCTAATTGCACTTCAGTTGGGCAATATTGTGCTTCAATCATCCCATTGTTCACAATGGTATCTTGTATCAATATGCTTGCTTCTGCCATGTGAGATCGGATTCTTTGCAAGACTAATGGCTGACTTGTTATCGATTATGAGTATCAAAGGCTTCATCACTTCACAACCCAGTTCCTTCATTACTGCATCCAACCATACTGCTTGACAGGTTGCAAGTGTTCCTACAATATATTCTGCCTCACATGATGATAGTGCAGTCACTGGTTGCTTCTTCGTACACCATGATATGGCTGCTTCATTGAACTTAAAGACATAGTCAGATGTACTCCTTCTATCTGTGATGTCTCCACACCAATCACTATCTGAGTATCCAATGAGTTCACTTCTTTCACCTTTGCTTACATTTGGGAACTGCAGGCCAAATTCCTTTGTGCCTTTTATGTACCTAAGTATCCTTTTAGCAGCTATCAAGTGGGTCTTCCTTGGATCATGCATGAAATCTGCTAATCACACTTATTGAGTAGCAAATGTCAGGACAAATGTTGCATAGATACCTCAGTGAGCCAACCATTTGTCTGAACCGTGTTGGATCAATTCTTTCTTCCTCACTGCACTCATCAATTTTTGTATTGATTTCTGATGGATTTGAAATTGAATTGCAGCAATTCATTTCAAATTTCTCAAGCAGCTCACCTATATACTTTTGCTGGTGCATAACCATTCCTATCTTTGTCTTCATAAATTCCATGCCTAAGAAGAAAGAAAGCTCACCTAGATCAGTCATTTCAAATTCAGATTTCAGCTTGTTTTTCACCTTTTCAATCTCTGTTGTTTTGCTTCTAGTGATGAGCAAATCATCCACATATAGACAGATTATCATGGTTTCTTCTTCACTTGAATTATGCACATATACTCCAAACTTTGCTGAGCATTTTTTGAAGCCTATCTGGAGCAAAAACTGATCAATCCTCTTGTTCCAGGCTCTAGAAGCCTGCTTCAAGCCATACAAAGCCTTATGGAGTCTATATACCATATTTTCTTTGCCTTGTATTTCAAAACCAGGAGGCTGTGACACAAACACAACCTCTTCAAGTGGACCATTTAAAAAGGCTGATTTTACATCTAAGTGGTAGAGTGACCACCTTTTCTTTCAAGCTAGAGCTACTACTAGTCTTACAGTTTCAAGCCTTGCAATTGGAGCAAACACTTCATTGTAATCAATACCATGTTTTTGTAAGAAGCCTATGGCCACCAACCTGGCCTTGTGCTTTGAAATTTTTCCATCAAGATTTAGTTTCAGTTTGAAGACCCACTTCACATCAATCTTCCTTTTCTGATCTGGCAGATTTACTAGCTCCCAAGTGTGATTTTTTTCAATTGATTGGAGTTCTTCCATCATAGCTTTCTTCCATACCTCTATCTTCAGTGCCTCTTTATAATTGAGAGGTTCAACATCTGCTAATAATGCAAAATGAATGATATCACCTTCATCATTTACTGTATTATCAGTAATCAATTCACAATCATTAAGCCTACTTGGAGTTTGTCTGATTCTTTGAGGTCTCACAGTTGCCTCCACTTCTTCTGGTTCATCTGCATCATTATTGATTACTTCTGCATTATCTGATTCATCACTTGAGTCAGGATAGATGCAGCTTTGCTGATTTTCTCTGCTATATACTGGTTCCTCTTCCCATTTCCATTTCTCAGCCTCATTCACAATCACATCCCTACTAACATGTACCTTTTGAGTTATAGGATTATACAGCTTATAGGCGCCTGTAGGATGATAACCTATAAGTATCATGATTTCACTCTTATCCTCCAGCTTGCTTCTTCTCACATCTGGTACATGTTTATAGCACAAGGAGCCAAAAACTTTGAAATGCTTCACACTAGGCTTCCTTCCACACCATGCTTCCTCTGGTACCTTAGAATTTAACTTCTTTGTAGGACATTTATTCAGTATGTATGCAGCTGTAGTGACTGCTTCTCCCCAGAACTTGTGTGGTAAGTTCTTTTGCTTGATCATACTTCTTGCCATATTTAGTAGGGTCCTGTTCCTTCTCTCAGCAAGTCCGTTATGCTGAGGTGTATATGGAGTTGTCACTTCATGCGCAATGCCTTGCTTGACACAGAAATCTTCAAATTCTTTTGAGGTATACTCTCCTCCACCATCAGTTCTCAAGATCTTAATGGATTTGTCACTTTATTTTTCTATTAAGACTTTGAATTTCTTGAACACATCTAAAGCCTCACTCTTAACTTTGATTGTATACAACCATATCATTCTTGTACATTCATCCACAAATGTGATAAAGTATTTGCTTCCCCGCAATGAAGATACTTCAAAAGGACCACATATATCAGAGTAAATTACTTGCAGTGCTGCACTAGCTCTTTTAGATTCTTCAGAGCCAAATGAGCATCTACTTTGTTTACTTTTCACACATACTTCACAAATGGCTTTTCTGCAATTCAGTTTTGGCAGACCATACACCAGTCCTTTGGCATTCAAATCACTAAGACTTCTAAAATTTAAGTGACCATACCTCTTGTGCCATAAGTCTTCAACATCTTCACTCCCTGCTCCAAATAGACACATCATTCTTTCACTTGAGATGTTGCATCTGTATGTTCTATTCTTTGACATGTTTGATTTGAGCACCAAGTTCTTCTTTTCATCAAACAGCTTTAAGGCGTCACCATTCATAGTTACTGAGAATCCCTTCTCCACCTGTTGGCCAATGCTCATGAGATTACACTTCATCTCAGGAACATACATTACATCTTCAATAATGATTCTTTTGCCACCATTGCTTCTGATCACTATGTTTCCACTGCCTTCAGCCACAAGGCTTCTACTGTCAGCCATCTTGATGTTTGTTTTCTTGCTAGTATCAAAGCTTGCCAACCACTCTCTATGGGATGTCATGTGGTTTGAGCAGCCAGAGTCAAGAAACCACTATTCATTCTTAATTTTCTCATCACTGGTAGTAGCCATCATTAGCACTGTGCTGGAATCATCTTTATGTGCCAGATTTGCTTCTTCATTAATCTTTTGATCTTTCTTGAACCAACACTCATCAACAAAGTGCCCATGCTTCTCACAGTTGAAGCATTGTACCTTACTTTTGTCAAATTCCCTCCTCTTGTTCTGACTTCTGCCAAAACCTCTTCTTGAAGATTTAGTTTTGTCTTCAATCTTATTCTTTCCATTGTTGGACCAATTTGCTTTGCTTTTTCCCCTCTTCTTGAAATCTTTCTGATTTCTCTCCTTCTTGGAAGTTAGAACTTGAAATGCTTGTTGTACTGATCTTTCAGAACTTCTATCAAACACCAGCAGCTCATGTGCTTCCAGTGAATTTTGCAGATCTTCAATTTTCATAGTTTTCACATCCTTTGCTTCTTGAATAGCTACAACTATGAAATCAAACTTTGGATTTAAAGATCTCATCACCTTTTCTACTACCATCTGATCTGTAATGTTCTCCTCACAATTTCTCATATGGTTGACAATGGCTGTTAATTTTGAGAAGTAATCACTAACTTTTTGATCTTCTTCCATCTGCATCATCTCATATTTTCTTCTATAGGATTGTAGCTTCACTTGCTTCACCTTTTCTCCACCAGTGTGATAGTTTTCTAAGATGTCCCATGCTTCTTTGGATCTTGTTGCGTTAGAAATCTTCTCAAAATGCTGACTGTCAACATTCTGTTGAATGTAGAACAAAGCTTTGCAGTCTTTCTTCTTGGCCTCCTTGAATGCAGTCCTCTGTGCATCAGTTGGATTCCCCACCAAATCTTCATAGCCATCATGCACAATTTCACTTACTTCTTGTGCTACAAATAAAGATTTCATCAATGCACTCCATCGAACCCAGTTCTTGCCATCAAGAACCAGAATATTTGATCCAAAACCATTGCTATTCATCTTGCCTATCCAGAATTTTATCACTAAGTGTTTTCCTTTATTGTTCCCCTCACTTTTCACTCGTGTTTCCCTTAGATTGAACCAAGCTCAGATGCCAATTGTTGGAATAAGGGACTGTGATGAACACAGTCCCTGCGCAGCAAAGAAACCAGAAAAATAGAGGAGAAAGGTTGAGATAAAATTCTGTTATTATTCATGCTACAAGGCTTTTAGTTTTATATGAGTTACAACAATTTTGAACAGAAAATTATCTAACTAACTTGTAACTACTTCCAATTAACTTCTTAACAATAAATTTGTTCCTAAATAAAGTCAGTTATGAGTAAAAAAATGTAAATACTCTACATTGTTGGTATCTCTAATTATATGTGCAAAATAAAGTTAATCAAAATAGAAAATTAAATTTAGAAGATGATTTATTTACAAACTTATTATTTATAAAAGAGATTGTAAAAATTAAGAAAAAATATTATTTAATTTGACATGATGTTTTTACCTCTCCACATATCTTGCAGTACAATAAGAAAATTAAAACTACACAGTTTTGGATAAAATCGTTGATCTGTTATTAGTGTGTTTACAATTGGGACAGCTCAAACGTCCAAAACAAGATTAAATTGAAGTCTCATTTCAACGTTTGAAATATTTTGAGTTAAACTATTAAGGTATCTTAATATTGAGACAAAATGTAACATCTCAATAGATCTAATACTAACAATGATTTAATTAAAAGATTCTTGATAATCAAGAAAATATTTATTTCCATTTTTAGATTATTTAAATAATAATAATAATAATAATAGTAATAGTGTTATGTACTAGGATTTAATATTTGCTAAAAAATAAACCACATAAAAACCTAACTGCCACACTTTTCTTTCTCCTTTTTATTTCTTTTATCTTGGTCATAAAATATGAGAAATTTTGTACTATTTTATTTATTCAAAATCATTTATTTATATTGTTTTTTCTCTATCTTTTTACATAAATAAATAATTTCATAAATATCTATTTTTCTATATTTTTTAGTTATCTCGCTAATTAATTATGATATTTATTTTTCCGTTTCTATATGATATTTATTTTATTAAGATTGACGTATTAACATCTATCTAAATCAAATAAATTTAATCAATAATTTTATCGTCAATATAATAAATTATGTGGCATAAATATTTTAATCACATTAATTGTATCAAATTTATAAATATCTTTTTGTTTTTTTATGTTAATTTTTTGAAAAACAAATTATTAAGAATTTTATAAAAATCTTTCACATAAAAATTTAAAATTTAAAAAAAATAAATTAAATATCAAATTTTAAGCGGTAAAGTTTTATTTAATTAATTATTTGTTAAAAAAAATTAAACTATTGTAATCTAGTTGTTCCCACTGGGAGTTGCTGACTCCACTCATTTAATATGTTTTTAGTTAATAATCAGAAATTTAATAGATTGACCCCACTTCAATTACTGATGTCCCCATATATATAATCCGACAAATGAGTGAAGACACGAGCATTTTAGTTGAAGGGACGTTTCATTTCTATCTTGGAAATAAAGTTTGGGCCTTTTAATTACTAACTATTTCATTTCAATCTTGGAAATAAAGTTCGGATTTTTATTAAAAAATAATATTATTTTTATTAAATTATATTTATCAGGTAATTATATATTATTGTTATCATAAGTATATGTTAAAAAAGATGTAATTAAAAATATTAGAAATAATATTAATTAAATTATATAATTGAAAATAAATATATTATAAATTAAAAGAGTAATTTATTTTAATTGTTTAGAAATAAATCAATTGTTATGAACGGAAAAAGTATTAAAAATACATTAATTTTTCTTTTAATAAATCGAAGTAGAATGGGTGACCAAAAAGTTCAAGTGCAACTTAACCAAAAAAAGAACGTGTTTGCGTTCCATCGACACGCTCACAAAATCTAAGAAAATATGAAACTTTTCTAACTTTGCTCCCATCTTTCTAGCCTTCTTGTCGTTTTTAAATCTCATTTTTTGTGCTCTATTGAAAATAGAAGAAGATCCAAGAGGTACATAAGTTGCTATCTTTATTATTTATATATTGTATTTTTTAGATTTAACATTTTTGTCTCAATTTATTCAATTTATACAATGAATTTACATAATAATTTATACAATGAATTTATTCAATTTATACAATGAATTTATACATAATTTGCTGGCATTCAATGAGAACAACGTTTTCTCATTTAATAATAATAATAATAGCTACCTGTATAAATAATAATAATAGCTCTACCTGTATAAGTCACGTTTTCTCATTGAATGCCAGCATCCTATTTGTCGACATGTTCTTTAATGTTGCACAAGATTTTTTATACAGGTTGTTATTAATTTTTTTTGATAGAGGTGTTATTTATTTTGTAAGCCACTAAGCACCACATACTTGAAGCATCAAATTATTGTTACTAATAGGGATGACAATTAGACCCAGACCCAGTGGGTACCCGCAAAAAAACCTACAATGGGTAGGGTAAAAACCCGCATAATGGGTATGGGCACGGGGACGAGTAATTACCCGCAAAATTAAACGGGTATGGGTACGGGTACGAGTACTATAGCACCCGCCTCGCACCCGCACTTATATAAATATATTATATTATTTATTTATTTATTATATTAATATTTAGTTTAATTTATTGTTTTCTTTATGTTTTAATATCTATTAATATCATTGGACCATTACAATATTTATAATCAAATCAAAAGATAAACGTTTGCAAACTTTTTAAGAATTTGATTATGAGTAATAGTTAAATAATTGTGACTTTATAACTAAGAATTATATCTTATTAATTGTGTCTTTATAATTATACTTGCAACTTATAAATTATTTTTACTGATCTCAAATATTATTGTCGTAAGACTTGCAACTTCATAAAATATTATTATGGATATTTGAATGTGTATTGTAACGAGTGTTCATTTGAAATATTTTGAGTTAGAAAATATTTTGGTTTATAATATTTTATGATTTAATTTATGATATTTGGATAATTTTTAAATGGGTAAATGCCACATATAGTCCCTTAACTTAATTTCAGCTAACGTTTTAGTCTTTTGTCTTTTTCTTTTCCCCGATTTGGTCTTTTATTTTAATTTTAAGTGACAATTTGATCTTTTATGTTTTAAAATGTCAACAATTTTATCCTTATTTTATACAAAATTTCAAAAAATTCATCAAAAATTTCAAACAAAACACATAAAATTAATTATCATCCTCAATATAATGCTATTTCATCAAATTTATAACTTAAATATTTAAATAAACTCATATTTTTATCTCTAACAACATCAAATAAAGAATGACAAATATGAGTTTATTTGAAGATTTGAGTTACAAATTTGATAAAGTTTATTTTATATTAAAGAATATAACTAAATTTATGAGTTTTGTTTGAAAATTTTGATGAATTTTTGTAAAAAAAGGATAATATTGTTAACATTTTAAAACAAAAAAGATTAAATTGTCACTTAAAATTAAAATAAAAGACAAAATCGAGAAAAAAAAAAGATAAAGGAAACGTTAACTGAAATTAAGTTAAGGGACTATAGGTGGTATTTATCCTTTTTAAATTTAATAATAAAATAATATTTATTTATCGATTAATTTTAGTTAAAGTGTGAGTAATGGGTACGGGTACGGGCACTTAGGTATCTAGAGGGTAAGGAGGGTAAGGGTACGAGTATTAAAGTTGATACCCAAGAGGATACGGGCACGGGTATGAGTATTTTTTTAAACTGCGGGTATGGGTACGGGTACTATAGTACCCTACCCAAACCCTATCCATTGCCATCCCTAGTTACTAATGATTCATCAAATGAAGTAACTTCACATTATGGATATTTATTTTCACTATTCATTGTAAAATGAGAAATATATATTGTTTATTTTTACTTTACATAAATAAAATCAACAAATGACAAGACCTAGATATAGATATTTTAGAAAATATATAATAAGTTTTTTTTCTTCTTTAGATAATGATATTTATTTGCGAATTGATATAATTAGATTTATACTCCTTAAAATATAAAAAAAGTTAATTTCTCATCAAAATTTTAGATAATTAAATTGTTTCTCAAAAAAAATTGGTACACAAATTAATACTATGAAAATTGGAAGGTACAAAATCGAATAATTGTTATCATTGTTACTCACTCGAAAAGAGAGGAAGGAAGGGATGTATTATTAGTTTAATGTTTCGTTTTCACAACTAAAGAGTTATTTTTTCTTTTTTTTTTTATCGGCGGTTCTCCTATTAAATTGTGTAGGAGGTTGAACTCGAGAATGTTTCACAGTGTTTTTAGCTTCTCTAGTCCTCACTAAAAAAAATTGAATGAAAAAAATGTAAAAAGATGTTGTACCAGAAATGTTAGTAATTTTTCAATATCAAAAATTTAAAAAATGAAATTTTCGGTTTAGGGTAGAAAACAACTTCTGTCTGATAATTTTTTTTAAATTAAAATTTTCGATTGAAAACAACTACTGGATACTAACTCCGAAAAATTTCAAAAAGAAAATTTAAAAAAAAGTTATTTTTTTTCAAATTTGTTTTAGTTTTTACTATATATCTAAGGATATTTTAATAAGGTAAGGGATATATTTTTTAAAATAGGAGGTTTAAGTTCAATTGTGGAATTACAAAATCCAATATTCCTACTAATAAGATGCTGGCATTCCATGAGAAAACGTGACTTATATAAAAATAATAAAAGCGTGGCTTGTAAAAATTTTTCATAACTCCACCTGTATAAATAAGAATCTCTAATTTCATTGTTTCGCAGTGTGTATGTTTGTGTTTATTATTGAGAGATAATAATAATAATATTCACAGAGCAAAGAACAATGAGGCGTCAATTTGTGTTGTTTGGTTCATCCATTGTTCAATACAGTTTTCATCATGGTTGGGGTGCTAATCTTGCTCACTTATACGCTCGTAAGGTACATAATTTTCTTCCTTTTTAAACCGTAATATAATTATTTATTTATTTGAATAAGAGGATATATGATTGAATATTGTGTTCATAAATCAACATTAAATTGGCTTAGGCGGATATATTTCTGCGAGGATATACTGGTTGGAATTCAAGGCGTGCTCTCAAAGTTGTCGATACAATTTTTCCAAAGGTATTTTGAGTATTTGATTCTTGATGGTTGTACACACTAATGTTTTATTATACTTTATTATAAATTAGCTTATATGACAAATTGACTTATCTCTATTATTATAGTTTGCCCCTAAGCAACCAGATTTGGTGATTGTGTACTTTGGTGGTAATGATTCTACATTTCCACACGAAAGTGGCTATGGTCCTCATGTACCATTAGAGGAATACAAAGATAATATAAGGAAGATTGCTCAACATTTAAAGGTAAAAATAGTCATATTAGACTTCTAAGTTTATTTGGAAGTACAATAAATATTATATTCAAAAAGTACAACTTATTACGAATAATAGGTCAAATAATAGCTCAACTATTATTTTTTTTATGATAGTTCAAACATTATATTATAAACATCGTAAAAGATAACATATTATGAGTTTTATTATTTTAATAATAGATTTAAAATTCAAATTTGTTTTCTTGCATGATTATTGAAGTTAGGATCTTAATTTTTTAATTAAATATATCAATTTTTTAGATGTCATTTTTACTTATATTTATTTCAAAGGAAGTAAAAAATAGGGTAAATACCACCTCTAGTTCCTTAACTTAATTTCAGTTAACGTTTTAGTCTTTTATCTTTTTTTTTTCTTCCGATTTGGTCCTTTA
>JBBPBT010001034.1:340841-351953 GCA_037974875.1 Cicer bijugum
TCTTAATAGTTAGTTGTTAATTTTGTTAAAAGGAAAAATTGAGTGATCATGATCTTCTTATCACTTCAACTCTCAAAAGCACATTATAATTCTATGTCAACTAATAGTATTATTTAAACATATTTTTTTAAAATGTATCAAATTATTTAAAATGGATTTATGACTTAGTGATTCACTATTTTCAAAAAAAAATCTTAATTATATTTATGGGAGTATATATATATATATATATATATTGTGATCTCTTTGCCTTGAGTTCAAGCATATGTAACAGAATGGTTGATATCTAAGTTTTATATATAATATATCCTACCATATAGGATAATAACCTACCATTGACATTACAATTTTCCAATTTTTTTTGAAGCATATAATGAAATAAACTGTGGCAATGAATCTATAGGAATGAATTTGGACAACCCATAAGAACAAATGAAGAATGTGGAAAATATTCAAAAGTTTGTTTAGAGATGTGTCTCGAGGAGAATATCTAGGCAATTGATTTGTGGAATTTAATTCAGAAAGAAGATGACTGGAAAAATGTTTGCATCTTGTAAGTATGCTCTCATATGAATGTCACTAAATAAAAAATGTTCAAATATGAATTTCAATAATTTAATTAGGTGGTTTGGTTATTATTTTAGTGATGATGGAATTCATCTAACAGCTAAGGGGAATGAAATAGTGTCAAATGAGATATTAAAGGTCCTCAAAGAAGCTGATTGGAAACCAAATCTATATTGGGAGGAAATGCCAGCTGAATTTGGAGACGATTCAAATTATGATCCAATTTCTTCCTTTGGAGTGAAAATAAATATCTCAAACATACCTTTTCCCTATCATCTACAATGGGACAACCCTTTTGTCTCAAAGTTATAAAATCCTTTCGAAAGTCACATAATAATATCCTTTTGTCTTACTTACATGTTCATTAATAAATGTGTGATCGTATAATTTGACATGGGTTTTCACCATGTTTGTGTTTTGTTTTTTGTCTTTGGATAAGATTATGCATGCTAATTGTACTAAAAAATAAAACATAAAAAAATATAGTGAGGCGTTTAAATAGAATGGTTTAGTGGATGCATTACTAAATACACAATTTACAATTGGTTTTATGTTTGAGCTTTTGATACCCTATTATAAAATTGGATTTCGAAACACCAATTAAACATGTTAATTACATTTGTCATAAAAAGAAAAATTGAACAAGTTACAATTATGGGAGATGGATGAGTTGTTTATATAATTTGAAAGTTAATAAAAAGATATGTATCTCTATCATTTATAAGAAAACGAAATTCCAGCCTCTTAACTTAGTAAAAAAATTGCTACATGTTAGGTTAATTATGTGCAATTAAGTCTATAAACATAATTGGTGTATATATACGGATAGATCAGTCAATATAACAAGTCTCCAATTATAAGTCCTGGTTCACATGACGAAGGGAGCAAAAAATTTTATAATTTAAAAGGTCTAAAAAAAACAAGGCCCCAACAATAAAAGTCTCTAAAGTTTTGTGAGTTTAGTGGGCCTCTAGGCCCACTTTTTAAAAAAAATTGATTTTTTTTAAAAAATTCAAAAAAATTTCAGGAAAACAAATCTCAAACTCAACAAAATATTGAGGCCCTATAAGCTCTCTGAGCCCCCTAACTTAAGCACCATGAAATAATTGGCTGAGATTTTAAAAAAATTATTTGTTAGATGCCTAATAGTAAGGGTTTAACAAAAATAAATAAAAGGACCTTGAAATTGAGAGCTTTTTTGACAGCTCTATATACGGCTCCATGCTTTTATTTGTAAGAACATCTCCAAAGGTAGTCAAATGAATTCTTCCGCCAACATGTAGTTACGTAACTTTCAGTTCTTAGTGAGTTCACGATTAGAGTTGTGGTAAGCTATCATCACGGTGCTCTTAAGAAGGAATAATACTTTCACAATTTAATAATAATAATAAAATTATAATCGTTACCTTTTTTTTTATTAATTTATTAATAATAATAAATTTATAATATTTAGTGGGTCCTATTTAATGAACCCATGTTGAGTTCACCGTTTGAGTAAAAATAGATGAATTGCTCTAAAATGATGTTGAGTTTACTGTTGGAGATGCTCTAATTGTATTGCATATAGATGATGAATGAATGATTAGTTTAATTAATTATTCGTTTTGAGTTAATAAAGAAATGAGGAATATGAAAGAGTTGTAAATAACTAAGAATGTGAAATATGAACGAAAAAAAACTAACAAATAGATGGAGGGTCACGAAAATATATTAGAGTGACACATCATCATAATAAGTGTAAGAGGTAATAATGATATAGTTGGAAGGTTTTTTTAAATAGATTATTAAAGTTAAATATTGTAAGTACAGAAGTACGCCTAAGAGAGAGGTGAATTAGGTGTTAGTAAATTTTCTTGTTTTTAGTGATATGGTAGTTGAATTTTCTGAGTTTAAGAAAAAGCTTAATAATAAACTGCAGTAAGTAAATGGACACTTTAAGATTTATCCTGGTTCCCCTTATAACCAAGGGTACGTCCAGTCCTCTTGCACACCACAAGAGATTAATCCAATACTTGTCAGAGAATGTATAACTCCCACCCTGGGATTCTTGCTACAAAACTTCTAACAATAGTTCTAAGATAACAAACCACTATCTTAGATTAAGCTATCTTTTATAAATGATATAATAAGGTTTGAATGAGTCTAAGATGTGGTATATTGATAGACAACTCAATAGCAATTCAAGTACTTGAGAACCTTTTAGAATGATATGAAAATCTAATGCAAGTACATAGAAAAAATCAGAATTTTGTTCAAAGTTGTTCAATGAATTGATTCAAGGATGGTGATCTTTTGATATGAAGTTATGGGGTATTTATACTCCATAAAACATCCTTTCAGATTCGTGGCCATTGATCCAAGAGGTTTGATGAAAAATTACAATGTTCTAGAGCCATCCCATAACTGAAAAATTGTAATGTTTCCAAGGGTATTCGAATAAAGTATATGTGTATTCGAATACCCCTCTTTGTAACGTTCAAAAAATTCAAATTTTATATCTTGTATTTGAATACACATTGGTGTAGTCGAATACAGATTAGTGCATTTTAGCCTCTGATTTAACTTGTATTCGACTACAGATGGGTGTAGTCGAATACACATATAGGAATTTTGGCCACTGACTTGAAGTGTATTCGACTACACATTGTTGTAGTCGAATACATCATTTAAATTTTTGCATCTGACTTAAGTTGTATTTGAATACAACATGGTGTATTCGAATACATTTATGTAATTAGTCAAAAATATGATTTTAAATGTTTTGTTAATGTTGTTTTGACTTTTGAAAATATGTTAAATGCATATGTAAATATGAATTGTTCTCATGTATTTGAATTATTGATTTGTATCATATACCTTTACATTTTATCATTTATTATTTGGATTTTGAAGCTTATTGTGAAGATAGTTTGATCTTATTTTTGATCTTGTTGCATTGTCCATAGTTGGTGGTCTTGTCGTCATCAAAAACATGTAGTTTACATTCTCCCCCTTTTTGATTATGACAAAATGTTGTTGTGAAGAGAGTGTACAGTTGAAATCATTGCCCCCCCGTAATATATGCATACTCCCCCGTTGTATGTGATGATTTGAAAAAATTGTTTTTGAGTATCTATAAGGTTTGAAATGCAACAACAATACCAAATTTTCTCCCCCTTTTGACATGATCAAAAAGAAGAAAAAAATAGAAAAAGAGACATACAAGTTGCGAGTATAATCATACACAAACGGCATATAAGTTAACAAGGAGAATATCATAAATGGAAATTAAGTCATAACATCATAAAAGTTAATACATAACACGTCGTAATTAGAGCAATACAAAATACACCATAATCCAAATGACAAATGAGTTCATAAAACAAAGATCACAGTAGTACATAATGCAAAATGTTAAATTAGTACAATTACATATCAACTAAAGGACTTAATCCAAATCTGTCGAAATGTGGAAATGATCAATTTTGTCTGATAAACTACTAATGTCTTGAGATAGAGCGTCATGATTGCGAGCAATAGTAGTTTCAATATTGTTGAAGCGAGTGTCGATAGAGGTGGTCAAATTGCTTAATTGAGTTTGGAAGAAGGTTTGGAAAGAATCAAGGCGAGTCATGATCATTTGATTGGAGATATAATCATCATCAGACGCAGTTTCCTCGCCATCTTCATCTTCTTAAGCAGCAGCGTTTGAGGGTCCAGCATTGTCATCCTGTGCAGCATCAGATGGTAGACCATGATCACCTTTATGCACAAAGGTTTCAAGCTCCTCATTCCATATGATCCGCATGCTAGGCAAGACACCTAAATCCAACATATTTTCTTTGGTGGGTGTAAACATAACTTCATCAGAGAAGTCCACACCAAAGTGTTCCAAAATCTGGGAAACTTCCTTTGCATATGGTAAGCCAATTGCCTCGCGAGATCCAAACATAACAGATTTCACAAAATATGCCCAATTAAGTTGACGACCTTCATACATGAAATTCATAATTTGCAATTCAAACTCCGAAATTTGGGAGTAATTTCCAGCCTTCGGAACCAGAATGTAGCTAAAGAAATAGTGTAGAAGCCGATAATCAACAGTAAGATTTCCCACACCATATCGTTGTTGGGCATATTTGGAACCTGCATGAGCTCTCTTTTGTTCCATGGTGCGTCTGTCAAACCGATAGAGGGAGACATACGCATCATACTTAGAAATATCACCCCATTCACACAATTTGTTTGGACAAATTTTTTCCCCGTTAAAAGGAATATTCAGAATTTCTCCAATGGTTTTGGTATTTAATTGGATGGTTTTACACTTAACTTAAGAGACTATCAGTTTTCCCTCTTGCATGAGATTGCAATAAAAAACCCTAACCAAATCTGGATAAACTGGACCTTTGTAGCCTATAAACTCTTCAACATGTTGTGCTTTAAGCAACGCAGGAAATTTAAAGTCAGAGAAAGAGTTTAAAGTACCATACTTTGGGATAATAAGTCGCTTGTCCGAGTAGAATGTGCGAAAACGATCAATTTCCTCCGGTGTGTGTAGAAGTCGGGATAGATCCGTGATGTTAGGATTCCTGGTTCGTTTTTGTGAGGGACCTACTGCTGCATGCTTGGTGCGTGGTCCTTGTTTGCGGGCATTCATGGTGAGAAAGGAGATTTTTGGTGAAAATGGGTTTTAGAGAAAATGTGAGATTTGTGAGAAATTTGAAGAGGAATGACAAGAAGGAGGTAAAAAGTAATGGATTTTACTAGGTTTGGTGAATGGGTAACTGAGTGAAAGGAGGATAGATGAGTTTTTGAGAGAAGAGAGAAGGAACTGGGGCTGTATTCGAATACCAAATATAAAATAACCCTAAACGTGAATCAACTTTTATATCTGGGCAAAAACGCGAAGGTGTATTCGACTACACCTTCTTGTATTCGAATACACATTTTTCTGGGAACGTGTATTCGACTACACATCCTTTGTATTCGAATACACATTTGTATTCGACTACATAAGCACATTTTTACTTAAAAACTATGTTTTTATGAAAATTTCAACATGTAATACAAAAATGTGACACCAAGAAATAAGTGATACCAAGAAAAACAATAATCATCAAATTATATATCAAAAAGCAATAATCATCAAATTAGGCTACATATATCAAAAAACAATAATCATCAAATGAGTGATACCAAGAAATAAGAAAGATGACACACTATGTATATCGTGCAATGTTTAAAGATCATTTTCACTCAAAATACCAAGTTCTCTTCGGATTTTTTAAAATGAGTCTTTAGGTAACAGTTTTGTAAATATATCAGCCAATTGATTGTGTGTATCAAAAAATGTTACCTCAACATTACCCTTAAGCACATGATCACGTAGAAAGTGATGTTGGATATCGATGTGTTTAGTTCTAGAGTGCATGATTGGATTCTTTGAGATGTTTATTGCACTTGTGTTATCACATCTTAAGGGAATGCATCCAAGATCAACTTCATAGTCATGTAATTGCTGTTTGAGCCAGAGAATCTGGGCACAACAACTTCCTGCTGCAATGTATTCAGCTTCAGTAGTACTAAGTGCAACACAAGCCTGCTTTTTACAAGTCCATGAAACTAGTGCATTGCCTAAGACATGACAAGTGCCGCTGGTGCTTTTACGGCCCGTTTTGCATCCCACATAATCTGAATCAGAATATCCAACTAGGCTACATATGCTACCCTTGGGGTACCATAGGCCTACATTTGTCGTTCCTTTCAGATGCTTCATAATTCTTTTAACAGCTACTAGATGCGATTCTTTCGGGTCCGCTTGAAATCTTGCACATAGACAAACACTAAACATAATATCTGGCCGGCTGGCCGTTAGATATAATAATGATCCAATCATACCTCGATATTTGGATATGTCGATTGAAATTCCTGATGCATCTTTATCAACATATGTTCCTGAGCCCATTGGAGTTGAACTTTCTTTGCAATTTTCCATTTCAAATTTCTTTAGCAATTCTTTACAATATTTTGCTTGATTTATGAAGATTCCGTGCTCAAGTTGCTTGATATGAAGTCCAAGAAAATAGTTTAACTTTCCCATCATGGACATTTCGAATTCTCCTTGCATTATTAAGAAGAATTCTTCACATATGTCCTTGTTGGTTGATCCAAATATTATATCATCAACATAAATTTGAACCAATAATGTGTGACCATTATCTCTTTTGACAAATAATATTTTATCAACCTCCCCTTTGTCAAATCCTCGTTCACATAAAAAGGTGTTTAATCTGTCATACCAAGCTTTTGGAGCTTGTTTTAGACCATAAAGAGCCTTTTTCAATTTGTAAATGTGTGAGGGATTTTTCGAATCTTCAAACCCAGGGGGCTGTTTGACATAAACTTCTTTATTTATGTATCCATTGAGAAAGACACTCTTCACATCCATTTGATATAACTCAAAATTCATGGAACAAGCATATGCTAGTAGTAAACGTATTGCCTCTAATCTTGCTATCGGAGCAAATGTTTCGTCAAAGTCTATCCCTTCCTCTTGATTGTATCCTTGAGCGACCAATCTAGCTTTGTTGCGAACAACTATGTCATTCTCATCTAGTTTATTTTTAAACACCCATTTTGTACCAATGATGTGTTTATTTCCAGGATTAGGAACAGGTTCCGATACTTAGCTTCTTTCAAATTGATTGAGTTCTTCTTGCATGGCAAGTATCCATTGATCATCTTTAAGTGCTTCACCAATTTTGGAGGGTTCGATTTGAGAAACAAAAGCCATGTTTAAGCAAGCATCTTGCAATTTTAATCTTGTTGTGACTCCTTTATTTATATCACCTATGATGTTATCAATAGGGTGATATCTATGGGTTCTCCATTCTTTAGGAAGATCATCACTTTGCCTTTCAATATTGACTCCACTTTCTTGTTCTGGTTGATTAGTTTGAAGTTCTTTGCTTGGATCATTGCTTTCAAAAACATCATCATCACAAGAAATAATATTTTCCTCTTTTATGGGGTTAGTTTCATCAAAAGTTACATGCATTGATTCTTCAACTAATAAAGTTCTTTTATTAAAAATTCTCAATGCTTTACTAGATAAAGAGTAACCGAGAAATATACCTTTATCAGCTTTTTCATCAAATTTTCCAATGTTGTCTTTATCGTTATTTAACACAAAACACTTACATCCAAAAATGTGGAAGTGAGAGATATTGGGTTTTCTACCTTTATAGAGTTCATACGGAGTTTTCTTAAGAATTGGCCTAATGATTACTCGGTTGGAAACATAGCATGTTGTGTTTACAGCATCGACAAACTGAGTTTCATTTGTAGCTTCATTTTGGATGATGCACGGACCTTTATTAAAAACTATCTTGTATCCTTTGTCACAAAGCTGGCTTATGCTTATGAGATTATGTTTTAGACCTTCAACATATAAGACATCTTCAATCGAGGGGGATGGTGTTGTACCAACTTTTCCAATGCCTAAAATTTTTCCTTTGTTGTTGTCTCCTTATACTACATGTCCCTTTGACTCAAGTGTTAAGGCTGAAAATTTTGTTACATCACCTGTCATATGTTTGGAGCATCCACTATCTAAGTACCACATGTTCGAAGTCTCTTGTTTGCATACCTACAAAATTGAAATCAAACTTTATTAGATACCCAAAGTGCTTGGGTCCTTGATGGTTAGTACATTTCTTTACCCATATGTAATGCCCTCTTGGAACACTAATGTTTCTAATATGACATGTATTAGGTGTATGACCATGAAGACCACAATAAGAACAAGTAGGATTAAATCTACTATTAGTAGCATATGTATGAGATTTATTTTGAATAATTTTCTTATTATAAAGATCATCTTTTCATAACTATAATTTTTTCTTGATTAGATTGACTACTTGCTTTAACAAAAATAGTTTTGTTCAAATTTGGTTTATCAAATTTTGAATATCCAAGACCATTTTTGTCATTTGGGTATCTTTGCATATTTAAAACACTTTCTAATCCTAATTGTCCCTTTTCGTACCGTTCAATCACCCTATTTAATTTAACAATTTTGAAAGAGAGGGAATCACATTTATTGCATGCAAAATTCTATTTTAGTTTTTCAGAATTTTTCTCCATAATGTCAACTTTTTCTTGTAAACTTGAGATTTGTTTCTTTTATGTTGATACTAGTTTACACAAATTTTTACATTCAATAAGTAATTCCTTTATTGCGTTTTGAGCATCATTCTATTCTATAATTAATTCATTATTAGTCTTATTATAATGAGGAGAGTCTATATTACTAACTTCTTCTTCATCATCTGATTGATGTGAGGCCATTAATGCAACATTGGCGCATTCTTCACTTTCTGTTTCTGAAGATGAACTTGCTTCATTGTCTTCCCAAGCTATGTATGCCTTCTTGAAGTCTTTCTTTTTGTTGGCATTCTTCTTAGCAAGGTTTGGGCAATCTGCTTTAATATGTCCTTGTTTTCCACATTCAAAGCAAGTGAAGTTTTGATTTGATGTAGAATTATCTTTCTTCTTGAAGCTTTTCTTTTTGAATGTTCTGTCATTTTTAAGAAACTTGCCAATTTCTTAACAAGAAAGATAATATTTTCATCTTCATCTGAATCATTGTCTTTGATTTGTTCTCTTGATTCGGTCTTTAAAGCAATATTTTTGGTCTTCTTTTCGTGACTTTCATTTTGTTCTAGCCTTCTAAGTTCGATTTCGTGCTCTTGAAGTTTTCCAAATAGTGCAGAAAGAGACATTTTGGATAGGCTTTTCTTTTCGGATATTGCTGTAACTTTTGGTTGCCAGGTCCTAGTCAATGACCTTAGTACTTTTAGATTTAATTCATCATTGGTGAAGATTTTTCCAAGTGGTGTCAAGTGATTGGTTAAGTAGGAGAACCTTTTCTGCAAGTCTAGAATAGACTCTCTGGGCTGCATTCGAAATAACTCATATTCTTGTGATAGTGTGTTGAGTTAATTAGACATTTTTATCTCAATGGTGCCTTCATGAGTTATTTCCAACGTATCCCATATTTATTTTGCTGTTTTGCAGTGAGATATCTGGAAAAAATTCATCCATTCCTAGTGCAGATTGCAATATATTCTTAACCTTCTTATCAAACAACACTTTTCTTTTATCATCATCAGTCCAAGAGTTTTTTATCTTAATTTCTTCTTTGTTATTGATGACAGTTTTCGGAATGTGAGACCCATTTTCAACTGCATCCCATATGTCATCTCCTTGTGCTTCAAGATATGCTTGCATACGTATTTTTCCGAAATTGTAGTGCTCTCCAACAAAACATGGTGGCTTGGTACTGCTACCACCATCTCTAAAAATAGGTTGTGCGGAAGCCATGTATATTTGATCGAGGAGTAAGTTACCTTAACTCGCTCTGATGCCAATTGTCAGTACATAAGTACGCCTAAGAGGGAGGGGGGGGGAGGTGAATTAGGTGTTAGTAAATTTTTTTGTTTTTAGTGATATGGTAGTTAAATTTTCTGAGTTTAAGAAAAAGCTTAATAATTAACTACAGTAAATAAAATTCATTTTTTTCATTTGAAAGAGTTTTTATTAATGCAAATTTTTATAAAAATATGATATATATATATATATATATATTATTTTGAAGTTTAAGATTTCAGAGTCATGAAATACTATATCTTAGTTCAATTTATACCACTAATATATCATACTAATTATATATTATGGTATATTATTTGTTGTCAATTTATTATCAACTTTCATTCTATCATTCTCCTTTTTCTCTATTGTTTTATATTTTGCAATAGTTTTGATTAATTTCATAATAATTTATAATTTCATTCCTATATATAAAATCTCTTTCATCAAATGACGTGAATTAAGAAAGTTGATAATAGTTTTAAATTTATCAATAATTGATATTGTATTTTATATGTTTATCCTTCAAGAGAGAGATTTAGTTAATGTTTTTATTATAAAATAGTAATGTTCTTTTAAATTAAATAATCATGTCATTTTATATTTTTAAAAGCTAAATTTATCAAACATTTTAATTTTAATTAATTAGTTTTTCAACAATAAGTCATTAGTTATCAGCTGTCAGTTAGTTTTTCAGCTATCAATTAGCTTATAGTTTAATTTTACAAAATAGAGTCTTATGCTCCGTTGATAGAATTAAGCTATAAGTTAGTTGAAAAAAATGACTCATAGCTAAAAAGTTGACTGATAAGTGATAATTGATTACTTATAACTAAAAAGTTAATAAATTAAAGGCTAAATTATATATGTGGTCCCTTAACTTAATTTTAGATAACGTTTTAGTCATTCATTTTTTTTTTCCAAGTTGGTCTTTTATTTAATTTTAAGTGACAATTTCATATTTTATGTTTTAAAATTTCGACAATGTTATCCTTTTTTGTACAAAAATTCAAAAAAATCATCAAAATTTTCAACCAAAACCCATTAAATTAATAACCATCTTCAATATAATGCAAATTTTATCAAATCCATAACTCAAATATTCAAATACACTCATATTTTCATCTCCAACAACAT
>JBBPBT010001034.1:355769-373679 GCA_037974875.1 Cicer bijugum
ACTCATGCATCCTTCCGAGACATATAGCTAAATTTACTATTTACATGTGCATTTAGAATTTTCTACACATATTAAGATTAATTTGTTTGTTATATTTATACATTTTTTTAAATACTCCATCCAATCTCATGTACAGAAAAATATTATGGAAGATATATTTGACCAATATATAAGATGCACAAATATTTATTTTATTTTTAAATATTTAATATTAATAATTAGTTGTTAATTTTGTTAGAAGAGAGAATTAAAATCATATCTTTTTATCTCTCCAACTTTTCAAACCACCTTATGATTCTTTGCCAATTTATAATATTATTTAAAAATATATATATTGTGATCTCTAAGCCTTGAGCTCAAGCATTTGTTTTATAATGGTTGATATTTAAGTTTTATAGATATTATGAATTACCATATAGGATAATTTTGCTTCATTTAAGATTTTATTTAGAAAGAAAAAAATCTAGCAACTATCATTGACATTACAATTTTCCAAATTTTCTTTGAAATATATAATTAAATAAAATGTGGCAATTGATCTATAGCGGTGAAAGTGAGAAACCCACAAAGACAAATGAAGAATGTGGAAAGTATGCAAAGGCTTGTAAAGAGGTGTGTAACGAGGAGAATGTGACGGTCATTAATTTGTGGGAGATAATTCAGGCTATAACTAACTGGCAAAATGATTGCATCTCGTAAGTAATGCTTTCATATGAATGTCACTAAATAAAAAAAATGTTAAAATATGCATTTCAATAATTTAATTAGGTGGTTTGGTTATTATTTTAGTGATGATGGAGTTCATCTAACACCTAAGGGGAATGAAGTGGTGTCAAATGAGATATTGAAGGTCCTCAAAGATGCTGATTGGAAACCAAGTCTACATTACGAGCAATTGCCAGCTGAATTTGGAGACGATTCACCATATGATCCAGTTATTCAACATCATAAGACAATAAATATCTCACACGCACCTTATCCCTATCCTCCTCTCTCAAAAATGTAAAATCCTTTGGAGAATCGAATAATAATATGCTTCAATAAAGACCCTAAGGAACTATGCTATTTTTAAATTTTAATTACATGTTCAATAATAAATGTGTTATCGTATAATTTGACATGGGTTTTCACCATTTCAAGTAGTGTGAACTTTTTCTCTGGATTGTAATCGAGCTGTTTTATTCACCGATAATAAATGTTTGTGTTCTGTTTTATGTCTTTGGATAATTATACATGTTTATTGCACTAAAAAGTTGACAACAATTGTTGGGGAGTCCGAAGGAGCACCACAATTTGGAATGGGTTAAACAAGGATTTATAAGAGACTTTAGACACCACATATCAACCCAAAACCTTAAGGCATTAGGTGTATGGGTCATTCTCCTTATATATCCAATACAACCTCCATTCCTGGTCAATGTGAGACTAACAACTCATAATTGAATACCCAACAATCTCCCCCTCAATTATGAGTCCCCACCACTAGACTTGATCCACTTGATCAATCTCCCCCTCAATTATGAGTCCCCACCACTAGACTTGATCCATTTGATCCAAGTATTGACCACTTGACCACTAGACTTGATCCACTTGATCCGAGTCCTTTTTGGTCCACCACTAGACTTGATCCACTTCATCCAAGTCCTTAATTGGGCTCCCCCATCAAGCCGAACCCGGCTCTGATACCACTTGTTGGGGAGTCCGGAGGAGCACAACAATTCGGAATGGGCTAAACGAAAGATTAATAAGAGACTTAGACACCACATCTCAACCCAAAACCTTAAGGCATTAGGTGTATAGGTCATTCTCTTTATGTATCCATTACAGCCATCATTCCTGGTCAATGTGGGACTAACAAGTCATAATTGAATACCCAACAATCTCTCCCTCAATTATGAGTCCCTACCACTAGACTTGATCCACTTGATCCAAGTATTGACCACTTGACCACTAGACTTGATCCACTTGATCCGAGTCCTTCTTGGTCCACCACTAGACTTGATCCACTTAATCAAGGTCCTTAATTTTGCTCCCCCGTCAAGCTGAACCCGGCTCTGATACCACTTTGTTGGGAAAAACCAAAGATAATTAGCAATAATTATCTCAATAATGCGGAATATTTTTTCCCCCCACCTGTGCAGATAAATGGCCAAACAGAAAATACAATTCCAAGAGCAATAATAATTGGCAGAAAATTAAATATGAGACAAACACAATTTTAACGTGGAAAACTTCCCTCAAATTGAGAGAATAAAAACCACGGGACCTAGTCCAGTAAAATCTTCCACTATAATAATTAATGGGTACACCAAGAGTCTTCCTAATAACAATAGGGAATATCAATCAACAATAACAACTCTATAACAACCTTAACAACCTTCCACTAAAGTGGGTATGCCAAAGTAACTCTCAGAGAAGATAAAACTACTCAAATTATATATTAAAGTGACAAACTCAGTGGTAGGAATAACATACTAAATTTGTAGATCAAACGGAGCAAGTTTGCTACACACCTGTTACCACCATTGGAACCAAACCCTTATTTTTCTTCTCTGGCAACCGTTCTTCTTCCGTTGTCTTTCTATGTTTTTCTGTTATGTCCTTAGGGATTTCGAAATCCCTTTTATTACCTTCAAGTGGACCAAGCCCACTAAACCTTTTTTTTTCTTTTTCTTTTTATTTCAATAATAATAATAATAATAATAATAATAATAATAATACTATTAATAAAATTGGTGGGTTCCACTTGGGGAGTGAGCCCACCCAACAAATCTCCCCCTCACGACTCAAGTGGGAAGGAACTGCTCAACCATGACAGGTTTCTTTCTGCAACATATCATCTTCGACACAGGCAATGTCTTTGTCATCATATCTGAACCATTTTCATCAGTATGAATCTTCTCAATTAAAAATGACTTCATTTCCAGTGCATCTCGTATCCAATGATACCGCACTTCAATATGCTTCGACTTTGCATGAAAAGTCGGATTCTTGCTGAGATGAATCACACTCTGACTGTCACAGAATAACATAAACTTGTCTTGCTTGAGGCCTAACTCATGTAGGAATTTCTTCATCCACAAGAGTTCTTTGGAAGCTTCAGTTGCTGCAATGTACTCAGCTTCAGTAGTAGATAAAGCAACACACTTTTGTAGTCTTGATTGCCAAGACACAGCTCCCCCTGCAAATGTCATCATATAACCAGAAGTAGATTTTCTAGAATCAAGATCACCTGCCATATCTGCATTTGTGTAGCCATCCAACACAGGTTCACCACCTCCATAGCATAAACACACTCTGGAAGTGCCTTTGAGGTATCTGAGAATCCACTTCACTGCTTGCCAATGATCTTTACCAGGATTAGAGAGAAACCGACTAACAACTCCAACTGCATGAGCAATATCTGGCCTTGTGCATACCATAGCATACATCAAACTACCAACTGCGGATGCATAAGGAACCTTCTTCATCTCTTCTTTGTCTTTCTCACTTGTAGGACATTTATCATAATTCAATTTAAAATGAGTAGCAAGTGGAGTACTAACAGGTTTGCAATTGCTCATGTTAAACCTCTCTAACACCTTCTCAATATAATTATGTTGAGACAACCATAATTTATTATTCTTCCTATCACGAGTAATTCTCATGCCCAGAATTTGCTTCGCAGGACCTAAGTCTTTCATTGCAAAGGACTTGTTCAAATCTTTTTTTAAAGACTGAATCTTCTTAGTATCATGACCAACAATCAACATGTCATCCACATATAACAAGAGAATAATATAATCACCATCAGAGAATTTCTTGATAAACACACAATGGTCAGAAGTAGTTTTACCATACCCATGTTTCTCCATGAAAGAATCAAATTTCTTGTACCATTGTCGAGGTGCTTGCTTGAGCCCATACAAACTTTTCTTCAATTTACACACAAGATGCTCTTTACCTTTGACTTCGAAACCCTCTGGTTGCTCCATATAGATATCTTCCTCCAAATCACCATGAAGGAATGCAATTTTCACATCAAGTTGTTCAACTTCTAGGTTCAAACTAGCTGCTAACCCAAGCACAACTCGGATAGAGGACATCTTCACCATAGGTGAAAAAATGTCATCAAAGTCAATACCTTTTCTCTGATTAAAACCTTTCACAACCAATCTTGCTTTGTATTTGGTTGAGAATTATTCTCTTCTGTCTTCATCTTGTATACCCATTTGTTCTTGAGTGCTTTTCTACCATTAGGCAACTTTACCAAATCAAATGTGTGATTCTCATGCAAGGAATTCATCTCTTCTTGCATGGCCTTCAACCACTTTTCTTTATCAGCATTTGTAATAGCTTCTTGATAGTACTCTGGCTCTCCACTATCAGTGATAATCACATACTCATGTGGAGGATATCTTTGAGAAGGTTGATGTTCTCTAGTAGATCTTCTCAAATCAAACTCGACTGATGGCTCAATTGGAACCTGCTCATCATGGTGAGGCACATGATCATCAGTTACATTCTCATCATCTACCTGTATATCTCCCTCATCAACAAGAGTTTCCGTAGGAGGCTTAGGCGCAACATCAATGTAACTTCTGAGATTTGGTTTCTGTTTTTCAGCTTTATCAAAATCTTCAACAGTCTGGTCTTCAAGAAATATCACATCTCGACTTCTAACAATTTTCTTGTCAACCCGATCCCACAATCTATAACCAAATTCTTCATCACCATAACCGACGAATATACATTGTTTGGATTTACTATCAAGCTTAGACCTCTCATCCCTTGGAACGTGAACAAAACATCTACAGCCAAAAACTCTCAAATGATGGTAAGAGACATCTTTCCCTGTCCATACTCTATTTGGAACATCACCATCAAGTGGAATAGAAGGAGAAAGATTGATCAAATCCACTGCAGTTTTCATTTCTTCACCCCAAAAGGATTTCGATAATTTTGCATGAGAGTGCATACATCTGATTCTGTCATTAGTCGTACGATTCATTCTCTCTGCAACACCATTATGTTGAGGTGTCTTTAGAACTGTTTTCTCAAACCTAATTCCATGTTCTCTGCAATACTCTTCAAATGGACCTTTGTATTCACCATCATTATCTGATCGAACACATTTCAAGTTTCTTCCTTTTTCTCTTTCAACACTTGCATGAAAGTGCTTGAAGACTACAAATACCTGGTCTTTAGATTTCAAAGGAAATGCCCACACTTTTCTATAGTGGTCATCAATAAAAGTAACAAAATATGATGCACCACCAAGAGATTTACTATCCATCATACAAACATCAGTATGAACTAACTCAAGAATATTTTGCCTCCTATGAGGACCAGTGTTATGAAAAGATACTCTATGTTGTTTTCCAGCAAAACAATGAGTGCAAGTTTTTAGAGACGTACCTTTCACAGGAAGAAAATTTTTCTTCGCAAGTATGTTGAGTCCTTTCTCACTCAAGTGACCAAGGCGAATATGCCATAAATCAGAAGATGCATCTTCAATTGCATTCACTTCTTCCTTGCATAGCTTCGTAGGCATCCTATATAGAGAAGTGGAACTTTGCTCCTTTGCAACCACTAGGGACCCTTTAGTGATTTTACATATACCACCACCACCAAAGTAAGTGTGATAACCATCAATATCCAAAGCTTTCACCGAAATCAAATTGAGACGAATATCAGGAACATGTCTAACATTCTTCAATTGAAGCTTGCAACCAATCCCAGGATTTAAACAAGGATTTATAAGAGACTTTAGACACCACATATCAACTCAAAACCTTAAGGCATTAGGTGTATGGGTCATTCTCCTTATATATCCAGTACAACCTCCATTCCTGGTCAATGTGGGACTAACAACTCATAATTGAATACCCAACAACAATATTGTTAACTATTTTCATAGAATTTACCGTTTGTTTATGTTGGAGCTTTTTATACCATGTTATAAAATTGGGTTTAGAAACACCAATTCAACAAGTTACAATTATGTGACATGGGTGTGTTCTTTATTTACTATTTAAGATGTGATATTAGATCAAATTAATTATTTTTGTTACACTTTATTGAGTTATAAATATACTTTTTAAGATAAAATTTGTGTCATATGAAAACTAGATATTTTATAACTTTTATGAATATTATTAATACTAAATAAAGTTGATTTAAGTGTTATATTATTGTTGAAAGTTAATTAATTTTTTATGTTCAACTATTAGAAATTTGACATTTAAGCAATGTAATCTTTGCACTATTGATTTCTTACACTGAAAAAAATATAATCTCTTGCCTTAAAAATAATAAGTGCACCACTAAACATAATTGTGCTTTGAACAATTGATCATTGGGTCTAATGTAAATGGCCCTTAGTCAAATTTTTAGTTTAAATATGTTTTTATTCGATGCAAATAAATCAATTTATGATTTTAGTCTGTATAAAATATTTTTTAGTTTCTACAAATATATATGTTTTGCTTTCGGCTTTTGGTATTTAGATTTTAGTCCATACTAAGTTTATTCATATTTGAAAATGTCTTTGTAATATGTAAAATATTTGATTTTGATCTCTTATAAAATGATTAAAATGAATATTTATAAGGGCAAATACAATTCTCACATTACAAGTTGGTTATGTAAGATTAAGTTAGGTCCAATACAATTTTTATGGTGGTATTATAAGGTATTCAATATTTGATAGACTACCTGTTATCGGAACACTCGAGTAAAAATGACATAAATCGGACTCATCCATGTATTTTACAAATATGCATAAATCAGGCTCATACCTTCCTAGATAGAAATCTTAAGGATAAATGAAAGTGGAGCTGCAAAATTTCATTGGATATTAACAATTAAGACTATATTACAAGTAACTTTTAGTTTGAAAGTTCATTTTCATAAGAGCTAGTTAATTCAGTATTCCTCTAGTGTAGATTAATTGTATGGCAAAGACATTGAATTGTAAATGTGGATCACCACGATTTAAATTTTGAGTCCTTATATTTGAACTAATCCACTTAAAAAGTCCATGCGGCAAGTACGTACTTATGAATGAATGAATTTACACGAGGTTGTCGTATTTATATTTCTTCACTTGATTTAAGAATTTGAATGGTTCGCTGATTTTTTTCTTTCACAAGAGTGATATTTTAAACTTATTTAAGAGAGGTATTCTAAGTGATTGACCGTTTCATTCAAATTTTATAACTACACATGATAAAAGTTTTATTTATTTTTTACTTAAACTACTACCAAGGCTCCTATAACAATATTTCAACATAAAAAAACTAAGGTGTCCGTAAAAAAAAAAAAAAACTACTACTAGTTTGTTTAACTCTTTAGAGTTTTGTTTGCAAAGTTGTTTTTGATGCAGTATGAGCCCCATTGCAGTCATGCATCTTGAATCTCCTTAGTACATCATTAGCATATTTCTTTTGATGCATAAAAGTTCCATTTTCTTAGATTACAAACTCAATAACAAGGAAATATGATAGCATGCCTAGATCAATCATCTCAAATTCCTTCTTCGTTCTTATTTGGAACTCATGAACCTCTGCTTCAGTGCTGCCAGTTAGCAGTAAATCATTTACATATAGGCATATAAGAAATGTAGGTGTTGTTGCTCCCTTCTTGACATAAACTCCATGTTCATTCACACGCTTTACAAATTGTTGCTCTATGAGAAATCTATCAATCCTCTTGTTCCAAGCTCTAGGGGCTTGCTTCATACCATATAATGCTTTCTTCAGCTTATATACACTGTCTTCCTTGCCTCTTACTTCATATCCTAGTGGCTGGTTCACATACACTTGTTCCTCCAATGATCCATTGAGGAAGGCTTATTTAACATCCAACTAATGCATAGACCAGCCTTTGTAGCTAGCAATTAAGACTACCATCCTTACTGTTTCAATTCTAGCTACTTGGGCAAATACCTCATCATAGTCCAACCCATGTATTTGGCCTTGTATCTGGCAATCTGCCCATCAGGTTTCAATTTCAATTTATAGACCCATTTCACATCAATTGGTCTCTTGTTCACTAGTAGATTCATTAGCTCCCATGTCTTGTTCTTCTTTATGGCTTTGAGCTCCTTATCCATTGTTGCTCTCCATCTATGATCACTCAAGGCTTCTTCATCACTTATTGGTTCTGATTCAACCAACAAAGCAAAATGTGTTAATTTTCCATCTGCATTGATGGCTGAGTCACATGTCACTTCATATGGTTGCAATCTGACTAAACGCTACCTAGCTCTTTCAGACCTTCTCATATGCTCAAAAACTTGTTGACTTGCTGTTCATAGAGGTTGGCCTTCATCAAGTCCCACTATTTCTGCACTGTTGGCTGGACTGATGGAACTAACTGGTATGGCTGGACCGGCTGGGCTGCTCGAGCTGGCTTCAATCATTTTCCAGTCTCATCCTTTTGACTCATCCATTAGTATGTTTCTACTTATCACCAACTTGTTCTTGTCTGGATCATATAGCCTGGAAGCTCTAGTGGCATCATATCCTAGCAGCCCCACTTATTCTATTCTATCATCAAGTTTTTTTCCTTCTATTTTGAACTGGCACATGCCTGAAGCATAATGAGACAAACACCCTTAGATGATTCACAGTTGACTTTCTTCCAATCCAAGCTTCTTTAGGTGTCCTTGTGCCCAAACTTCATGCAATATCTCTTCTTTTTCACAAAAACCATGGAATTCATGAGAATTATATTCTCCCCCTCCATTTGTTCTGATGATTTTCATACTAAAGTCAATTTGTTTTTCAGCCATTATATTGAATTTTTTATGTATTTCAAGCACTTCATTCTTTCTTTTGATTAGATATACCCAAATTTTCCTTGTAAAATCATCAATGAATGATACAAAGTAATGATTACCTCCTATTGATACTTCTTCAAAAGGACCACAAACATCAGAGTAGATTATCTCCATCGTCTTGAGGATTGAGTTGGCACTTCAGCCTTGAATGAGTTTTTGTGTTGTTTGGCCTGACAACATTCTTCACACAGCTCCTTTGACATTTTAATTTTTGGAATTCCTTGCACCATTTTCTTGTTATGCAACATTTAAAGGCTTTTGAAATTTAAATGTCCAAACCTATGATGCCACAACCAATCTTCATTCATGACTTTAGTAGCTAGACATTTGCTTTCATTGATCTGGATATCAATCTTGAAGGTTCTAATTTTAGATAGTGGTACCTTCAAGATCAGTCTTCTTGAATTTTATCAAACAATCTCATTTTACCTCGCTCCATCTTCACATAATACCCTTTTTCAAGCAGTTGTCAAAGGCTTAGCAGATTGTTCTTCATGTTTGGCACATACAACATATCACCTATGAATGATTGTTTACCATCTCTCCTTTGAATCAACACTTTTCCTTTTCCTTCTGCTGTTACAGAACTACGATCTGCAAATCTGATATCTGTTTTCACCTTCTCATCAATGCTTACAAACCACTATTTATGGTCACTCATGTGATTTGAACAACTTGTGTCAAGGTACCACTGCTTTAGGCAGTCATCATCTGATTTTGTTATAGCCATCAACAACACCTCATCTGAGTCTGAATCATCAGCTGCCATTTGTGCTTCATCATCCTTTCTTTGAACCTTCTTGGATCTGCATTCATTTGCAAAATGCTCCCATTTTTGACAATTGTAGCATTGGATTCCTTTCTCGTTGAATTTTTTCTTGCCACTCGAATTCTTGTTGTTGTTATCACTTTGATTTGTCTTCTTGCTAACTTGTGCCTGCAGGGCCTTTACTTGAGATGTTGAGGTTGCTGAACACATTTCTCTTACTCTCAGTTCATGAGCTTCAAGAGAGCCTTGCAAATCTTTCATCTTCATCTTATCAAGATCCTTTGATTCTTCAATTGCTACCACTATGTGATCGTACCTTTGTGTTAATATTCTAAGGATCTTTTCAATAATCACCACTTTAGTTAATGATTCACCATTTGTTCTCATCTGATTAACAACAACCTGCACACGATTGAAGTAATCTGTCACAACTTCATCTTCTTCCATTTGCAATAATTTGTATTGCCTTCTTAGCATTTGGAGCTTCACTTTCTTGGCCTTCTTACCATGCCTCCTTTGATGTAGATGCCTTCGAGATCCTTTCAAAGTTGTTCGAATCCACACTTTGCTGGATGTAAAACAATGCCTTGCAATCTATTTTCTTGCAATATTTGAAAGTTGTTTGTTGTCTTTCTGTAGGATTCGGTCCAAATTGTTCATAGCCATCTTGAACAATCTCAAACACTTCTTGAGCTCCCAACAACGATCTCATTGATGCATACCACCTCTCCCAGTTCTTCCCATCCATAATTTGTAGATTCGATGGAAACTCTCCTCCATTCATGTCTTCTTTCTTTTCTTTCACTCACACTTGTGTTTCAAAATTTTGATTCCCCCTCACACTTGCACTCGTGTTTCTCAAGAATTATAACACAAGGTCTTGATGTCAATTGTTGGAACAGGTTGTATAATTGAGAGAAATTGGAATTGAGAAGAAAAGAGAAGAAAAACAAAAAGTTCTGAAAAATAGATATTGATTATCAATCTGGACAATCTGGAGAATGCTCTTTTTCAGCAATGCAAATTGTTCTTGGTTTTGAAGGCTTTTATCAAAACTGTTTTCTAGCGAATTAGTTTCAACAAACTTAACCACCTTCTAACTATATTCTTACTAACTTGTAACTAACTAATTACAAGTCAATTTGAATTACATTTAACAAAAATTACTTTATCTATTTTTCTCTGTAGTTTTGATGTCAATTTTTGTATTCTTTTATGGAAGAAGTGTGAAAAAAAAGCCTTGGATGATAAATTATTATATAGTATCATATATTTTTTGTATGTTTTTTTTTTAAATGAATCAAATGATGGAGGAATCACAAAGAAAGAACAAAAAATTTCAATAATTCAATGTTAGATTTTAATAAGGCGTATGATGGATGAAATTTTTTAACACAAAAATATGGGATTTTGCTTCGTTGGATATAAAGTAAACACGATGCAAGGAATCAAATTTTATATCTATAATTTACCACTAATTGTTGGAGAAATGAGTGTGAGTAATGTCTTAACAATTTAAGGCTATTCTACAACTCTTCAAAGTTACTTACTGCCAGTTTAAAAGTTCATTTCCATAACACCTAGTTAATGGAAATCAATATTTCTCTAGTGGATTAATTGTACGACAGAGGCTCTAAATTGTATGTGTGAATTACCACGATTTAAATTTTTTGGTCTTTCCATTAGCACTATTCGAATTAAGAAGTCATAAGCTACATTGTTATATGTTAGTTATTTTTAACCTTTTTTTTTTCGTTATTTATTTTATAAATTAATTATTTTGTGATATTAATAATACAAAGACTGATTTGCTTTATTTTTTTATATTTTATATGATATGGTGATTTTATTCATATTATAATTTAGTAATTAATATAAATTATTGATTTTATTCTAGTATTTAAATTTTGTTCGACTAATTAAAAAAAAACAATAATATATTTAATAAATATTTAAAAATTATTATTATAAAATCTAAAAAAAAAAGTTTTTCATCCATAATTAGAATAAGTGTTTTCGTTTATCACAAAAATAATAATAATAACATGAAATAAAAAAAATAAAATAAAAAAGAAGATGCTAGCTATGTACGTTTCCTTTCCTTTTCCCATGTGACCATCTTTGCTGCATTTTCCTTTTCCCACGTGACCATCTTTGCTGCATTTCTCTGATTCCACGATTCCACCGTGTGCATTACTACTTTGTCTTTGTTTACAAGCTTCCTACAAACTAGTTATTTTGCTTCCTTTGTTTTTATTTTTATTTTTTAAGAAAGTCATTACTTGTGTTATCTCTACGTGCAATAAAATAAAGAATAAGTCACTTTTTCTTTAATCATAAAAGTAAAAAACACTCAAAGTAGTAGTAAAACAAATAAAAAAAGACAGAAAGAGAAGAGGTAAGGTATTTTCTTTTCCTCCTCTTTATCTTTTAATTTTTTTGTTATTATATAAATATATAATATTTTGATCTAGGACGATATATATATATATATATATATAAATTAAAAAAAAAAATGATATAGTTATACGAATGTAATGTTTTGATCGATATAGTTTAAACAACATAAATTATGAAGAACAAAATAGAAAAGATAAAAATGAAAAATATAAAGCTTTGACGATGATGTCACCGGAGTAATGCCCATACTTTTTGGTTCCGTCGTTGCCCAAGCAGCAACCTCTTGAATTTTTCCCCAACTTCTCAGGTCCCCATTACGAGAACTTCTCTTACTCCCTCTAAGTCTTTTGATTTTTTCTTTCTACGTTTATTTTGTGAAATCCTATCTTTCCTCTTCTCGACAACTCTTGGTTTTTGTTTACTTTCCTTCACACCCCTAACAAAAGTAATAGGGTTAATGTGACTTGTGATTGTTATACTTTATACATTATTATTATTATTATATATTTTTTCTTTTATTTTTTTTATTATATATTGAAAATTAGTTTTTAAACTTTAAGTTTTTTTCGGTAGCGTTATTGCTTTTAACATTCTTTTTTTCTCTTTCCAAAACAACAAGCCATTATATATATATATATATATATATATATATATTAAATTTAATTAGTTTCTAACAAATATTAAATCTTCTAAAAAATACTATTTTATTAAATATTAATTAGATATATTATTTCTTTTATTTATGAGTTGTCATGACACAAGTTATACAACTTGACAATTTTAAAACTCATTTTTATAAATAAATTTATCTCAAATCAACTTTTAAATTTGATTAATTACACGTGACATCTTTTTTAATCTTTAAGTTGTTAAGACACAAGTTATACCACTTGTTGATTTTAAAACTCAATTTTAAAAATTAAAAATAAATTAAAATATTCTTAAAAATATTAAATTAGATATGACATCTTTTTACTCTTTGAGTCTTGATATACGAGATGTACAACTTGATAGTCTTAAAACTCGCATTTCAAATCAGTTATTCAAATCAAACAAACTTTTATGGTCAAAAGTATTTTTATATTAACAATAAAACACATTTTCTTCAAAAGCAATTAACACATTTGTATTTTATGCTCAAGAACTACGTAGCTTTCATTTCTCAATCACACCGAGAGGTACGTAAGAACAAGATCATCTCTTGTAAAGCACAATAATATAAACTTTTTTTTCCTCTCTTTCTTAAACACACATTTACTTGAAAATCATATTTTTTTTAAAGCAATTGATATTCATAGTTAATAGTAAAGAGAAATAAATATATTTAATTAAATAAAATAAAAAATTAATCAAAAAGAAGAAGAAAGAAATCTATGAGAAAGAGAGAGGAGTGGGATACACAAAACAAAGCAGCAACATTTAGAGAGAAAATGGAAGAAAGTTGATACTGATCATCGGTCTTAGATTTTTAATCATCCAATATATCTCTAAAATGTATTACTTATCTCTTTAATTTTTTCTTTTTTTATTTTGCACCATTTGAAATTGACCTTTTTGACGTTTACCTATAAACTGTTGATGTAGATCGATTGGATGACAATGAATCAAATAACTAATTTTTTTTCTTTCTTGTGAACGCTTATTCACGTATGAAAATGTCGAAATAAGGTAAGAGGATGAAAAATCGTTTGAATTCATGAATATAATATATTGGAAGATGAACAGGAAAATCATATTTCTCAACAATTCACATGGGGCTCGCTACAACAGTGGTCCTTCAAGAGATAAATTAAATTATGTGAAAATATGAGAGTTGTGAGAATAAAATTTGAAATAGAAATATTTATAAGATTTTGATTAATTTAATTATTGATATTTGTTGTATATTTGATATTTGATGTTGAATGAATTTTATGTCTATGTTTGATTTGATAAGATTTTGTGATGTGATGATAAACCTTGAATGTATTGTGTGAAATAATACTATTTAAATATGATAGTGACTAACAATTGAAATGTTTTCAAATTGTGATTAGTATGTTGATGTCACATCATAGTAGATGAAATAGTGGTGATTCCAACTTGTGTTAAAGATACTCTTAATTGAGTAATTTAGGCCAACGAGAGGAGAAAATAGATGTTGAGAATTTTTTACGTGAAGATTATCTTGTCATCGTATATGTAAGGTCTGACAACTCTAGTTATGTTGGGGAAGTACAACTAAATGATCGTGATTGTGGATGTATGTTATTGAGCCTTATGGCAAGAATATTAGACTTTGGAGTATTTTGGTGGAGAATTACTAAGTGACTTGGAGGTAGTTACCATGCAATACATGTTTATCTCGATCGTCGCGTATATGTATTTTGGGTTGAGTTGAAGAAATCTTTGAGAACAAGGTCAATTTGTATTGTCCGTTCACTTACGTGATGACATAGTATAAGCCTCGTAACCTCATAATTAGAAAGGTACAAAATGACAAAGAAATGAAAACTAAGTTTATGAATAGTGTTACATTTTCTAATAATTGTTTTATTGTGATTAATATGTATCGAGGGTGGTAACAATTTCTCATAGTTAATTTGATGATACGATAATATATTAATTTTACTTGAGTGATTTTGACATTATAATATAATGTGTCTTGATTGGAGTTGCATTTTCTATGACATATTTAGATGAGTAATATTGTTGCAGAATTTTCATTTCAGTTTTAAATAACTTTAGTTGAGTTTTAATTTTTTTTAATCATGTTTTTCGAGTGGTTTTGTTGGAAATGATGGAAAATTGAATGGGATTAATGATGTCAATTAATGAAGTCCTACATAGGAGGAAAAACACTCACTAGTAGCATTTATAAGGTGGAGGTAATGGACTTAGGTTGGGCCCCAAGGGGTACCCCAATTTTGTGAAGGAGGGAGAACGCAAGCAAATGGACCACCACAAGCGCGCGCCGCCGCCGCCTTCTGTCCGGCTTGGCTTGGCTATGTGGTGTATTAATTTTTAGCATATGAAAATTAATAATTTATGTTAATTAATTAAATGCTTGCGTTCTGTCACAATTTGATACATTAATTACGTAACTGTCCTCCACTGAGTCAACATCATTAATCTGATCCAGTCAAAATCCTAATCTGACTGTGCTTCTATTATTTGCCCAGTCAAAACCCTAATTTGATTGTGCTTCTATTTTTGTCCGGTCAAAATCCTAATGCCTAGTCTCACCTTCGTGTATGTTGTTACCCGATCAAGAGTTAGAGTCAAACACATTTTCCTATTTATGAGCGCACATCATGTGGTCAGATCATGGATCACACTTCTAAATTTTAAAATATTAAATATATATGAAAATATAGGCAACCAGGTCAGCCTTCTTTCTATAGCATATCATCTTCGATACAGGCAAGACATTCTTCATCATATCTGAACCATTATCATCAGTATGAATCTTCTCAATTAAAAATGACTTCATCACTAGTACATCTCGTATCCAGTGATACTACACTTCAATATGCTTCGACTTATATGAACAATAAGATTCTTGCTAAGATGGATCACACTCTGATTGTCGCAGAATAACAAAAACTTGTCTTGTTTGAGGCCTAACTCATGAAGGAATTGCTTCATCTACAAGAGTTCATTGAAAGTTTCAGGTGATGCAATGTACTTAGCTTCAATAGTGGATAAAGCAACACACTTTTGTAATCTTGATTGCCATGACACAATTCCCCTTGTAAGCGTCACCCTATAACCAAAAGTAAATTTTCAAGAATTAAGATCATCTGCCATATATGCATCTGTGTAGCCATCCAACACAACTTCACCACCTCCGTAGCATGAATCCACTTCACTGTTTGCCAATGATCTTTATCAAGATTAGAGAGAAACCGATTGACAACTCCAACTGTATGAGCAATATATGGCCTTGTGCATACCATATCATACATCAAACTACCAATTGTGGATGCATAAGTGACCTTCTTCATCTCTTCTTTGGCCTTGAAGAAAAAGACATAAGTTTCCTTCTACAAATATTAAAATTTATCATTAATCACTATTTTACTATTTGAGTTTTAGAAATGAATACAAATTTTTTTTTTTGGAATTTTTTTTATAAATTGTCGGTACACAATTTACATCCAGAAAATAATTTTCAAATCTATAAAAAAAACTTAGGAGATTTTCGAAAGTTATCAGAAAACTTCAACCCACAAATTTTTTAATAATTTCCATAAATCTTTTATGTACAGAAAAACTTGAATTTGTGGAGGTATAATTTTTTAAAAATTTGCGAAAGTATAAGTACAAATGTAGGGTATAGAGTAAATCCATTAAAATGGAATCTAAATAATTGTAAAATAAAATAAATGATTACACTGTATTGCGCAACCAGTAGTTGACAATAAAAAATAAAAAATAAAAAAAAAAATCAAAAAAGAAGAAGAGGATAACATAGTTTCACACAAATGGAATATGTTTAAAAGAATGTGTACGAGGAAATGACCCTAACCTTATTAGAAAAATATATACTCATTGTTTCCTAAAATATGTATATAATAGATCTTATCATTTATACAAAGTGAAAATACATAATATATTTCCCATTCTCCAAGCAATAGTGCAAATAAATATGCATAATGTGAATGAAGTTATTTTCTTGGATCTTGAATGAATTATTAATAACAATAATTTGATGCTTCGAGTACGTGGGACTTAGTGGCTTACAAAATACATAACACGTCTATTAAAAAAATTAATAACTATAAGATCTTCTGCCCGTATCACAAAAAATCTTTTGACCCATTTAAAAACATGAAAATTAGGATGCATGAGAAAACGTGGCTTGTAAAAAATTTCAAAACTTCATGTATAAATAAGAATCTCTAGTTTCATTGTTTCGCAGTGTGTATGTTTGTGTTTATTATTGAGAGATAATAATAATAATATTCACAGAGCAAAGAACAATGAGGCGTCAATTTGTGTTGTTTGGTTCATCCATTGTTCAATACAGTTTTCATCATGGTTGGGGTGCTAATCTTGCTCACGTATACGCTCGTAAGGTACATTTTCTATATATAAGTGATTTTAATGAAAATAATTTATATAAAATTTGTTTTTCTTTATCCACTATAAATCCATTAAAATCTTAGTTATAAAATATTTAATATGAATTGAATACATAAGTAGTTTTTGGTTACTTTACGAGCAACATTGAATTGGCTTAGGCGGATATAATTCTGCGAGGATATGCTGGTTGGAATTCAAGGCGTGCTCTCAAAGTTGTCGATACAATTTTTCCAAAGGTATTTTGAGTATTTGATTCTTGATGGTTGTACACACTAATGTTTTATTATAAATTAGCTTAATTATATGACAAATTGACTTATCTCTATTATATATTATAGTTTGCCACTAAGCAACCAGATTTGGTGATTGTGTACTTCGGTGGTAATGATTCTACATTTCCACACGAAAGTGGCTATGGTCCTCATGTACCAATAGACGAATACAAAGATAATATGAAGAAGATTGCTCAACATTTAAAGGTAAAAATAGTCATATTAGACTTCTAAGTTTATTTGGAAGTACAATAAATATTATATTCAAAAAGTACAACTTATTACGAATAATAGGTCAAATAATCTCAACTATTATTATTTTTATGATAGTTCAAACATTATATTATAAACAACGTAAAAGATAACAGATTAGGGGTTTTATTATTTTAATAATAGATTCAAAATTCAAATTTGTTTTCTTGCATCATTATTGAAATTAGGAACTAATTTATACTATTCTAGAATAAAATATAATTAAAAAAAATTAAAAAATTGGTGCATCGGATCTTAATTTTTTTAATTAAAATATATTAATTTTTAAGATGTCATTTTTATTTATATTTATTTCAAAGGAAATA
>JBBPBT010001034.1:374031-397118 GCA_037974875.1 Cicer bijugum
ATCTAAACAAAATGTAACAAAATAATCATCCAAACACCATATATTTAATATGTATTGTGAAATTAAATTATAAAAATACAATGCATTTGCATTCTTGTTTTATGCTTACAAAATAATAAATAAAAAAACAAGATTTTTTATTAAAAAAAATAATTGACAAAGTTGATCATATTTTTTGGAGAGTAAAGTTTGTTTAATTTTGACATCAATTTTTATACATAAAGTTAATTGTAGCATTGGAAATAAAATTCATAATTGAAAATTAGAAGAATTTGAAAAATGCAAAAAATAATTGTTTAAATATAAAAAATAAAGAGATTTTTGTATTTAAAAAATAAAATTTTGGACGAAGAAATTTATTGAGTACTCTATGCATCAATTTAGTTCTTAACTCATATTTTTTTATTATTGAGTTTGACACAATCCTAATGATTAATAGGAATTAAAAACTACTCGCATTATATTTCTGACTCCTCCTCCCATCGATGATGAAAAAGTCAAAAACCCTCCTCGTCCTCCCAGTGAAGTTGAAAAATCAAAAAAGTCCAAGGTAATGAGTTCCGTTTGCTATTTTGATTTTAAATTGCACAAAAAGTTAATGGATATACATACAAGTGAATAAATAAATTATTGCGTGAAATTTTAAGCGTTGATGAAATTAGTTTATAAATTATATAAATTAATAAATGTATTTTTGAAATTATAAGATATCAATAAAAATAGTCATTCACTTAGATATTTTGATGTAACAATGTATTTAAATATGTAGCTTATAAACGTTGATCTCACATCAATCTTATCTTTTTCATTTAAAATATTGACTATTTTGATTTGTATTTAATAATTTAATTGATATATTTACTAAATTAAAAATTAACTTGAGCAACGCTTATAATTTAAGCAACCAATTTACTTATTTGCTTTTATATGTATATATATATACACATACAACTCATGCATCATTCCGAGACATATATCTAAATTTACTATTTACATGTGCATTTAGAATTTTCTACACATATTAAGATTAATTTGTTTGTGATATAGTATACATTTTTTTAAATACTCCATCCAATCTCATGTACAGAAAAATATTATGTAACATATATTTGACCAATACATAAGATGCACAAATATTTTTTTTTATTTTTAAATATTTAATATTAATAATTAGTTGTTAATTTTGTTAGAAGAAAGAATTAAAATCATATCTTTTTATCTCTCCAACTTTTCAAACCACCTTATCATTCTTTGCCAATTTATAATATTATTTAAAAATATATATATTGTGATCTCTAAGCCTTGAGCTCAAGAATTTGTTTTATAACGATTGATATTTAAGTTTTATAGATATTATCAATTACCATATAGGATAATTTTGCTTCATTTAAGATTTATTTAGAAAGAAAAAAATCTAGTACCTAATCATTGACATTACAGTTTTCCAATTTTTCTTTAAAATATATAATTAAATAAAATGTGGCAATTGATCTATAGCGGTGAAAGTGAGAAACCCACAAAGACAAATGAAGAATGTGAAAAGTACGCAAATGCTTGTAAGGAGGTGTGTATCGCAGAGGATGTCAAGGTCATTAATTTGTGGAAGATAATTGGGGATATAAATAAGTTGAATAACGATTGCATCTGGTAAGTATGCTTTCATATGAATGTCGCTAAATAAAAATGTTGAAATATGAATTTCAATAATATAATTAAGTGGTTTGGTTATTATTTTAGTGATGATGGAGTTCATCTAACACCTAAGGGGAATGAAGTAGTGTCAAATGAGATATTAAAGGTCCTCAAAGAAGCTGATTGGAAACCAAGTCTACATTACGCCGCTCTGCCAGCTGAATTTGGAGAAGATTCAAATTATGATCCAATTTCTTCCAAAGGAGTGAAAACAAATATCTCACACGCACCTTATCCCTATCCTTCTAGCTCAAAATTATAAAATCCTTTGGAAAATCGCATAATAATATGCTTCAATAAAGAGCCTAAGGAAGTATGCTATTTTTAGATTTTAGTTACATGTTCAATAATAAATGTGTTATCATATAATTTCACATGGGTTTTCACCATTTCAAGTAGTGTGAACTTTTTCTATGGATTGTAATCGAGCTGTTTTATTCACCGATAATAAATGTTTGTGTTTTGTTTTATCTCTTTGAATAATTATACATGTTTATTGCACTAAAAAGTTGACAACAATATTGTTAACTATTTTCATAGAATTTACCGTTGATTTATGTTGGAGCTTTTTATACCATGTTATAAAATTGGGTTTATAAACACCAATTCAACAAGTTACAATTATGTGACGTGGGTGAGTTCTTTATTTACTATTTAAGATGTGATATTAGATCAAATTAATTATTTTTGTTACACTTTATTGAGTTATAAATATACTTTTTTAAGATAAAATTTGTGTCATTTGAAAACTAGATATTTATAATTTTTATGAATATTATTAATACTAAATAAAGTTGATTTAAATGTTATATTATTGTTCAAAGTTAATTAATTTTTTATGTTCAACTATTAGAAATTTGACATTTAAGCAATGTAATCTTTGCACTATTGATTTTTTACATTCAAAAAATATAATCTCTTACCTTAAAAATAATAACTGCACCTTGTGCTTTGAACAATTGATCATTGGATCTAATGTAAATGGCTCTTAGTCAAATTTTTAGTTTAAATATGTTTTTATACGATGCAAATAAATCAATTTATGATTTTAGTCTGTATAAAATATTTTTTAGTTTCTACAAATAAATATGTTTTGCTTTCGACTTTTGGTATTTAGATTTTAGTCCCTACTAAGTTTATTCATATTTGAAAATGTCTTTGTAATATATAAAATATTTGATTTTGATCCCTTAAAAAATGATTAAAATGAATATTTATAAGGACAAATACAATTCTCACATTACAAGTTGGTTATGTAAGATTAAGTTAGGTCTAATACAATTTCAATGGTGGTATTATAACGTATTCAATATTTGATAGACTACCTGTTATCGGAACACTCGAGTAAAAATGACATAAATCGGACTCCTCCAGGTATTTTACAAATATGCATAAATCAGGCTCATACCTTCCTAGATAGAAATCTTAAGGATAAATGAAAGTGGAGCTGCAAAATTTCGTTGGATATTAACAATTAAGACTATATTACAAGTAACTTTTAGTTTGAAAGTTCATTTTCATAAGAGCTAGTTAATTCAATATTCCTCTAGTGTAGATTAATTGTATGGCAGAGACATTGAATTGTAAATGTGGATCACCACGATTTAAATTTTGAGTCCTTATATTTGAACTAATCCACTTAAAAAGTCAATGAGGCAAGTACGTACTTATGAATGAATGAATGTACACGAGGTTGTCGTATTTAGATTTCTTCACTTGAGAAGTATTCTAAGTGATTGAACGTTTCATTCAAATTTTATAAATACACATGATAAAAGTTTTATTTATTTTTTACTTAAACTACTACCAAGGCTCCTATAACAATATTTCAACATAAAAAAACTAAGGTGTCCGTAAAAAAAACTACTACTAGTTTGTTTAACTCTTTAGAGTTTTGTTTGCAAAGTTGCTTTTGATGCAATATCAGCCCCATTGCAGTCTTGCATCTTGAATCTCCTTAATACATCATTAGCATATTTCTTTTGATGCATAAAAGTTCCATTTTCATTGATTACAAACTCAATACCAAGGAAATATGATAGCATGCCTAGATCAATCATCTCAAATTCCTTCTTCGTTCTTAATTGGAACTCATAAATCTCTGCTTCAGTGTTGCTAGTTGGCATTAAATCATTTACATATAGGCATATCAGCAATGTAGGTGTTGTTGCTCCCTTCTTGACATAAACTCCATGTTCATTCACACGCTTTACAAATTGTTGCTCTATGAGAAATCCTCTTGTTCCAAGCTTTAGGGGCTTGCTTCATACCATATAATGCTTTCTTCAGCTTATATACATTGTCTTCCTTGCCTCTTACTTCATATCCTAGTGGCTGGTTCACATACACTTCTTCCTCCAATGATCCATTGAGGAAGACATAATTAACATCCAACTGATGCATAGACCAGCCTTTGTAGCTAGCAATTAAGACTATCATCCTTACTGTTTCTATTGTAGCTACTTTGGCAAATACCTCATCATAGTCCAACCCATGTATCTGGCCGTGTATCTGGCAATATGCCCATCAGGTTTCAATTTCAGTTTATAGACCCATTTCACGTCAATTGATCTCTTGTTCACTAGTAGATTCATTAGCTCCCATGTCTTGTTCTTCTTTATGGCTTTGAGCTCCTTATCCACTGTTGCTCTCCATCTATGATCACTCAAGGCTTCTTCATCACTTATTGGTTCTGATTCAGCCAACAAAGCAAAATGTGTTAATTCTCCATCTGCATTGATGGTTGAGTCGCATGTCACTTCATATGGTTGCAATTTAACTGAACGCTACCTAGCTCTTTCAGACCTTCTCATATGCTCACAAACTTGCTGACTTGTTGTTCATAGAGGCTGGCCTTCATCAAGTCCCACTATTTCTGCACTGCTGGCTGGACTGATGGAACTAACTGGTATGGCTGGACTGGCTGGGCTGCTCGAGCTGGCTTCAATCATATTCTAGTCTCATCTTTTTGACTCATCCATTAGTATGTTTCTGCTTATCACCAACTTGTTCTTGTCTGTATCATATAGCCTGGAAGCTCCTGTGGCATCATATCCCAGCAGCCCCACTTATTATGTTCTATCATCAAGTTTTTTTCCTTCTATTTTGAACTGGCACATGCCTGAAGCATAATGAGACAAACACCCTTAGATGATTCACAGTTGGCTTTCTTCCAATCCAAGCTTCTTTAGGTGTCCTTGTGCCCAAACTTCATGCAATATCTCTTCTTTTTCACCAAAACCATGGAATTCATGAGAATTATATTATCCCCCTCCATCTGTTCTGATGATTTTCATACTAAAGTCACTTTGTTTTTCAGCCATTATCTAGAATTTTTTATGTATTTCAAGCACTTCATTCTTTCTTTTGATTAGATATACCCAAATTTTCCTTGTAAAATCATCAATGAATGATACAAAGTAATGATTACCTCCTATTGATACTTCTTCAAAAAGACCACAAACATCAGAGTAGATTATCTCCATCGTTCTTGAAGATTGAGTTGGCACTTCGGCCTTGAATGAGTTTCTGTGTGGTTTGGCCTGACAACATTCTTCACACAGCTCCTTTGACATTTTAATTTTTGGAATTCCTTGCACCATTTTCTTGTTATGCAACATTTATAAGCTTCTGAAATTTAAATGTCCAAACCTATGATGCCACAACCAATCTTCATTCATGACTTTAGTAGCTAGACATTTGCTTTCATTGATCTGGATATCAATCTTGAAGGTTCTAATTTTAGATAGTGGTGCCTTCAAGATCAGTCTTCTTGAATTTTATCAAACAATCTTACTTCACCCTGCACCATATTCACAGAATACCCTTTTTCAAGCAGCTGTCAAAGGCTTAGCAGATTGTTCTTCATGTTTGGCACATACAACATATCACCTATGAATGATGGTTTACCATCTCTCCTTTAAATCAACACTTTTCCTTTTCCTTCTGTTGTTACAGAACTACGATCTACAAATCTGATATATTTTAGTTGATGAAAACATTATTTAAATTATTTAATTAAATTATAATTTATAAAAGTTGTATCATTTATTAGTTTTATTTTAGACCAAATAAGTATTTAACCTAGGAGAAAATAGAGTTAGTGAAAATACTTCATTTTATTTATATATTTTATTTAATTAATTTAGTGTGACAATAATAAAGTAATTGTTCAATTAATTTTAATTATTTGATGAAATATATTTATATTAATTAATTAATTAGTTGTTGGGGTATTTTTTAGAGTGAACAATGACCAAGTCAATTTTGGTCAAAATTTAATCATTCTCACTATATTTTATTTTTAATAGCATTTAATTATAGAACCATGTGTTTTCTATTTCACATCTACTTAAATGTGTAACAAACACGAATAAGTACGTAAATTAATTCATAACGGTTGGTCATTGAATGATATTATTCCAATTGAATATCTTATTGATGTGTGCAATAAATCTCAATGAGAAAAATTATTCTCTTTCTCTAATCAGCTTCACTCTCCATTCGCAACATTATATTTTGTTTATCTGAAATATTTTCTAAGTCACTCAAACAACCACCCACATATTATCTCTCTTTCTTGTGGAAGCTCTAAGCTTTTGTTCATTCATCTTTATGAGTTTTTCGCGGGATATGTAGTGTTACGTGGAAAGAAAGCGTTCAAGGTAAGGGTTTTTCCCCATGCAGAGTTAGACTAGATATTAAATTAGCGATTCTAAGATATTGATATGATGTATGGATGTCTTAAAAGAAAAAGGTTGATTTTTATTTTCGTCGTAAAGAAATTAATTATAATTCTTTGATTGTTTTATTTTTATTTTTATATACCTCTATCTTGATTAAATTAATTATAGAGTATTATTTTTATTATTATACCTTGATAAATATGTTTGTAGTGAAAATATTTAGTGCTTTACATGTTTTAGAGTATTTAATTATAAAGTTATAATTTTTATAATGATGTAATTAGTAATATGTTTATTATGATGTGTATTTGATTTTAAGTGTCGACTTTTGAGTATTTTAAAATTAAAACTTGACTATTATGAACAATATATGTGTCTTGAAGAAATTGATGAGAATTTTATATTTCTTTAATTTTCATAATATGATAAAATTGACTATTAAATGCGTTAATGAATAGTCTATTTTTAGAATGTGAAAAACTTTACAGTGGAGGGAATGAAATTTATGGTTTTATTGTAGTCTTGGTGATATGAGTATTAATTGTTATCAATAATACGTAGTCAAATCGAATCTCATGGATTATTAAAATGAAAGTGGTGATTTTGAGATACTTGTTCACATGCATATTTGATGTGTTGAAGTTATTGAGCTATAACTATGAACATCCATGAGAATATAAATTTGATGTCCTGTGTGATTAAAAAGTTTATTCTAAAATATTTTGTCTTTGTGGTTGCCTAAGTGGCTGGTGATGTGTGTTTTAAATATTGTTATTTTTGTGGTTGCCTAAGTGGCTGGTGACTTGTGTTTTAAATATTATTATCTTTGTGGTTGCCTAGGTGGCTGGTAATTTGTGTTTTAAAAATTGTTATCTTTGTGAATGCCTAAATGGCGGGTGATTTGTGTTTTAAATATTGTTATCTTTGTGGTTGCCTAAGTGACTGATGATTTGTGATTGTTTAAGTGAGTGGTTCATGTACTTTTTGAGCATCATTATCATTTCATTACATATCATATGCATCTTTGTGGACGCATGTGTGGCTGGTTTAATTTTTCTCCATTGGTATGGGTGACTTCTGTATGGACGCTTGTGTGATTGGTTATATTCGGATCATATATATTTAGGAGCATGTATAACTTATATACATTTTATTGTTATTTTTATTTTGATTTAATTATTTGCTCTACGGTTGTTACTTATTTATATACATTTTATGACTATTGATATATCTTTGAGAACTATCAAATAATCAATTTCTTTAAATCTTTTATTACAAAAGAATTTTATATTCATATTTTATGGTTGTTATTTTATTATTTGATTTAATTTTTGTTGTGGGATGAACTGACCCCTTACACCAACATTTAGGTACTATTGATCTCAAAGAGTTGCATGAATGATGTTTGATTGGTGCACGCGCGTGGGAAAATGAGACTTTTATTTAAAAATAATATTTTATATTACTAAAAAATTTGTGGTACATTGTAAAGTTATTTACTCGTCATAATTAACTTTTAATAGAAATGTGGAAGTGAGATTTTATTCCAATGGAATGTCCTTAATTTCAGTCAACATTATTCTTTTAAATTTCACTTAAAGAGAATTTATCATAAATGAATATCGATATAACAATTGTAATATTAATTTTGTAAACGAATACATAAATAATATTTTAGTAAATTACATTACGTTCTTTTATAAAAAAAATATATATTAAATTATTTTTACGCATCTTCAATCTATTACATGATGAACTACTCCTAAAAATAAATAGTTGTTTCTAAAAAAATATATATATTTTTAAGTAATAATTAGATAAAAAATTTGAGACGTTACAAAAAGGAAAAAAAACACTCAAAGTAGTAGTAAAACAAATAGAAAAAGATAGAAAGAGAAGAGGTAAGGTATTTTCTTCTCCTCCTCTTTATCTTTAATTTTTTGTTATTATATAAATATAATATTTTGATCTAGGACGATATATATATATATATATATATATATATATATATATATATATATATAAAATAAAAAATTATGTAGTTATACGAATGTAATATTGTTTTGATCAATATAGTTTAAACAACATAAAGTATGAAGAACAAAATAGAAAACATAAAAATGAAAAATATAAACCTTTGACGATGATGTCACCGGAGTAATGCCCATACTTCTCAGGTCCCCATTATGAGAACTTCTCTTACTCCCTCTAAGTCTTTTGATTTTTTCTTTCTACGTTTATTTTGTGAACTCCTATCTTTCCTCTTCTCGACAACTCTTGGTTTTTGTTTACTTTCCTTCACACCCCTAACAAAAGTAATAGGGTTAATGTGACTTGTGATTGTTATACTTTATACATTATTATTATTATTATATATTTTTTCTTTTATTTTTTTTATTATATATTGAAAATTAGTTTTTAAACTTTAAGTTTTTTTCGGTAGCGTTATTGCTTTTAACATTGTTTTTTTCTCTTTCCAAAACAACAAGCCATTATATATATATATATATATATATATATATTAAATTTAATTAGTTTCTAACAAATATTAAATCTTCTAAAAATACTATTTTGTTAAATATTAATTAGATATATTATTTCTTTTATTTATGAGTTGTCATGACACAAGTTATATAATTTGACAGTTTTAAAACTCATTTTTATAAACAAATTTATCTCAAATCAACTTTTAAATTTGATTAATTACACGTGACATCTTTTGTAATCTTTAAATTGTTAAGACACAAGTTATACCACTTGTTGATTTTAAAACTCAATTTTAAAAATTAAAAGTAAATTACAATATTCTTAAAAATATTAAATTAGATATGACATCTTTTTACTCCTTGAGTCTTGATATACGAGATGTACAACTTGATAGTCTTAAAACTCACATTTCAAATCAGTTATTCAAATCCAACAAACTTTTATCGTCAAAAGTATTTTTTTATTAACAATAAAACACATTTTCTTCAAAAACAATTAACACATTTGCATTTTATACTCAAGAATTACGTAGCTTTGATTTCTCAATCACACCGAGAGATACGTAAGAACAAGATCATCTCTTGTAAAGCACAATAATACAAACTTTTTTTTCCTGTCTTTCTTAAACACACATTTACTTGAAAATCATATTTTTTTTTTAAAACAATTGATATTCATAGTTAATAGTAAAGAGAAATAAATATATTTAATTTAATATTAATTTTGCACAATTCATTATAGATAACCCTATTTTTATTGGATGTCATATGAAGCTAATGCGTTCCCTTTGCATAATCGACTTTCGAACTCAAAATTTAGTTTCAAATACCATTTTTTTTTTCTATTTTTTAGATTTTTCCAATATTTTTTCTATTTTAAAATAAATTTTGATAGCGAATCCATTAAATTCGAAAAACATCAAAAAAAAATTGGTCGCGGCAGTTATATTTACTTATTTTATCGCGTTGACTATTCTATAAATAGGATTGTATTTTTATGTGATTATTTTAAAAAATATTATAATAATAATAATTATAATTAGTGTTTTTGAATATGTGAATTTTGGTTATTAATATATTGATAATGTTTTACCAATTAAATGGAGTTTTAAAAAAAGGGTTAGACAATCAGTTTCGATAATTGTTGGTTTTATTTTTAAAAAATAAAAATAACGAGTAAAATATATTTTTTATGAGTTAGATCAAATAAAATAAGAAGGAAATAAAATAAAATAAAACCTAGATTTTTAGAGAGAAAATGGAAGAAAGTTGATACTGATCATCGGTCTTAGATTTTTAATCATTCAATATATCTCTAAAATGTATTACTTCTCTGTTTAAAAAATTGGTTATTTTGCACCATTTGAAATTGACCCATTTTGACGTTTACCCATAAACTGTTGATGTAGATCGATTGGATGATAATGAATCAAATAACTAATTTTTTTCTTTCTTGTGAACGCTTATTCACGTATGAAAATGTCGAAATAAGGTAAGAGGGTGAAAGATCGTTTGAATTCATGAATATAATATATTGGAAGATGAACAGAAAAATCGTATTTCTCAACAATTCACGTGGGGCTCGCTACAACAGTGGTCCTTCAAGAGATAAATTAAATTATGTGAAAATATGAGAGTTGTGAGAATAAAATTTGAAATAGAAATATTTATAAGATTTTGATTAATTTAATTTTTGATTTTTGTTGTATATTTGATATTTGATATCGAGGGTGGTAACTATTTCTCATAGTTAATTTGATGATACGATAATATATTAATTTTACTTGAGTGATTTTGTCATTATAATATAACGTGTCTTGATTGGAGTTGCATTTTCTATGACATATTTAGATGAGTAATATTGTTGCAGAATTTTCATTTCAGTTTTAAATAGCTTGAGTTGAGTTTTAATTTTTTTAATCATGTTTTTCGAGTGGTTTTGTTGGAAATGATGGAAAATTGAATGGAATTAATGATGTCAATTAATGAAGATCTAGTCTTGTGAATTGGAAAAAAATGAGAAGTCCCACATAGGAGGGAAAAACTCACTAGTAGCATTTATAAGGTGGAGGTAATGGACTTGGGTTTGGCCCTAAGGGGTACCCCAATTTTGTGAAGGAGGGAGAATGCAAGCAAATGGACCACCACATGCGCGCCGCCGCCGCCGTCTGTCCGGCTTGGCTTGGCTATGTGGTGTATTAATTTTTAGCATATGAAAATTAATTATTAATGTTAATTAATTAAATGCTTGTGTTCTATCACAATTTGATACGTTAATTATGTAACTGCCCTCCACCGAGTCAACATCATTAATCTGATCCAGTCAAAACCCTAATCTAACTGTGCTTCTGTTATTTGCCCAGTCAAAACCCTAATTTGATTGTGCTTCTATTTTTGACGGTCAAAACTCTAATGCCTAGTCTTACCTTTGTGTATGTTGTTACCCGGTCAAGAGTCAGAGTCAAACACGTTTTCCTATTTCTGAGCGCACATCATGTGGTCAGATCATGGATCACACTTCTAAATTTTAAAATATTAAATATATATTAAAATATAGGCAACCAGGTCAGCCTTCTTTCTACAACATATCATCTTCGATACAAGTAAGACATTCTTTATCATATTTGAACCATTATCATCAGTATGAATCTTCTCAATTAAAAATGACTTCATGACTAGTACATCTCGTATCCAGTGATACTATACTTCAATATGCTTCGACTTGCATGAGCAATAAGATTCTTGCTAAGATGGATCACACTCTGATTGTCCAGAATAACAAAAATTTGTCTTGTTTGAGGCCTAACTCATGAAGGAATTGCTTCATCCACAAGAGTTCATTGAATTGAAAGTTTTAGGTGATGCAATGTACTTAGCTTCAATAGTGGATAAAGCAACACACTTTTGTAATTTTGATTGCCATGACACAATTCCCCTTGTAAGCGTCACCATATAACCAAAAGTAAATTTTCAAGAATTAAGATCATCTGCCATATATGCATCTGTGTAGCCATCCAACACAACTTCACCACCTCCATAGTATGAATCCACTTCACTGTTTGCCAATGATCTTTATCAAGATTAGAGAGAAACCGACTGACAACTCTAACTGCATGAGCAATATATGGCCTTGTGCATACCATATCATACATCAAACTACCAATTGCGGATGCATAAGTGACCTTCTTCATCTCTTCTTTGGCCTTGAAGAAAAAGACATAAGTTTCCTTCTACAAATATTAAAATTTATCATTTATCACTATTTTACTATTTGAGTTTTAGAAATGAATACAAATTTTTTTTTTTTTGGAATTTATTTTTTAAATTGTCGGTACACAATTTACATCCAGAAAATAATTTTCAAATCTATAAAAAAAACTTATTTTAACATTTTTGAAATTTTTTTGAGATTTTCAAAAGTTATTAGAAAACTTCAACCCACAAATTTTTTAGTAATTTCCATAAATCTTTTATGTACAGAAAAACTTGAAATTGTGGAGGTATAATTTTTTAAAAATTTGCGAAAGTATAAGTACAAATGTAGGGTATAGAGTAAATCCATTAAAATGGAATCCAAATAATTGTAAAATAAAATAAATGATTACACTGTATTGCGCAACCAGTAGTTGACAATAAAAAATCAAAAATCAAAAAAGAAGAAGAGGATAACATAGTTTCACACAAATAGAATATGTTTAAAAGAATGTGTCAGAGGAAATGACCCTAACCTTATTAGAAAAATATATACTCATCTATATAATAGATCTTATCATTTATACAAAGTGAAAATACATAATATATTTCCCATTCTCCAAGCAATAGTGCAAATAAATATGCATAATGTGAATGAAGTTATTTTCTTGGATCTTGAATGAATTATTAATAACAATAATTTGATGCTTCGAGTACGTGGGACTTAGTGGCTTACAAAATACATAACACGTCTATTAAAAAAATTAATAACTATAAGATCTTCTGCCCGTATCACAAAAAATCTTTTGAACCATTTAAAAAAATGAAAATTAGGATGCTGGCTTTTCATGAGAAAACGTGGCTTGTAAAAAATTTAAAAACTTCATGTATAAATAAGAACCTCTAGTTTGGTTGTTTCGCAGTGTGTATGTTTGTGTTTATTATTGAAAGAACAATGAGGAGTCAATTTGTGTTGTTTGGTTCATCCATTGTTCAATACAGTTTTCATGATGGTTGGGGTGCTAATCTTGCTCACATATACGCTCGTAAGGTACATAATTTTCTTCCTTTTTAAACCGTAATATAATTATTTATTTATTTGAATCAGAGTGAATATTGAGTTCATAAATCAAAATTGAATTGGCTTAGGCGGATATAATTCTGCGAGGATATGCTGGTTGGAATTCAAGGCGTGCTCTCAAAGTTGTCGATACAATTTTTCCAAAGGTATTTTGAGTATTTGATTCTTGATTTTTGTGCACACTAATATTTTATTATAAATTAGCTTATATATATTTATGACAAATTGACTTATCTCTATTATATATTATAGTTTGCCCCTAAGCAACCAGATTTGGTGATTGTGTACTTTGGTGGTAATGATTCTACATTTCCACACGAAAGTGGCTATGGTCCTCATGTACCAATAGACGAATACAAAGATAATATGAAGAAGATTGCTCAACATTTAAAGGTAAAAATAGTCATATTAGACTTCTAAGTTTATTTGGAAGTACAATAAATATTATATTCAAAAAGTACAACTAATTACGAATAATAGGTCAAATAATAGCTCAACTATTATATTTTTTTTTTATAGTTCAAACATTATATTATAAACAACGTAAAAGATAACATATTAGGGGTTTTATTATTTTAATAATAGATTTAAAATTCAAATTTGTTTTCTTGCATGATTATTGAAATTAGGAACTAATTTATACTATTCTATAATAAAATAAAATTAAAAAATTGGTGCATCGTATCTTAATTTTTTAATTAAATATATTAATTTTTTAGATGTCATTTTTATTTATATTTATTTCAAAGGAAATAAAAAATAATACTCAATATTCTAAGTCATATGTAACACTTCTCAAAAAACTCCAACCAAATTTTTATGTCAAAAAAACAAAATAATTAGATTTCAAAAAAAAAGTTAATTGTATAACATATAAAACTTATCTAAACAAAAATGTAACAAAATAATCATCCAAACACCATAGATTTAATATGTATTGTGAAATTAAATTATAAAAATACAATGCATTTGCATTCTAGTTTTATGCTTACAAAATAATAAATAAAAAAACAAGATTTTTTATTAAAAAATATATTTGACAAAGTTGATCATATTTTTTGGAGAGAAAAGTTTGTTTAATTTTGACATCAATTTTTATACATAAAGTTAATTGTAGCATTGGAAATAAAATTCATAATTGAAAATTAGAAGAATTTGAAAAATGAAAAAAATAATTGTTTGAATAAAAAAAATAGATTTTTGTATTTAAAAAATTAAATTTTGGACGAAGAAATTTATTGAGTACTTTATGCATCAATTTAGTTCTTAACTCATATATTTTTATTATAGAGTTTGACACAATCCTAATGATTAATAGGAATTAAAAACTACTCGCATTATATTTCTCACTCCTCCTCCCATCGATGATGAAAAAGTAAAAAACCCTTCTCGTCCTCCCAACGAAGTTGAAAAATCAAATAATTCCAGGTATGAGTTCCGTTTACTATTTTGATTTTAAATTGCACAAAAAGTTAATGGATATACATACAAGTGAATAAATAAATTAGTGCGTGAAATTTTAAGCGTTGATCAAATTAGTTTATAAATTTTATAAATTAATAAATGTATTTTTGAAATTGTAAGATATCAATAAAATAGTCATTCACTTAGATATTTTGATGTGACAATATATTTTGAATTTATAAAATATCAATAAAAATAGTCATTTACTATTTACATGTGCATTTAGAATTTTCTACACATATTAAGATTAATTTGTTTGTTATATGTATGCATTTTTTAAATACTCCATCCAATCTCATGTACAGAAAAATATTATGTAAGATATATTTGACCAATACATAAGATGCACAAATATTTTTTTTATTTTTAAATATTTAATATTAATAATTAATTGTTAATTTTGTTAGAAGAGAAAATTAAAATCATATCTTTTTATCTCTCCAACTTTTCAAACCACGTTATCATTTTTTGCCAATTTATAATATTATTTAAAAATATATATATATTGTGATCTCTAAGCCTTGAGCTCAAGCATTTGTTTTATAATGGTTGATATTTAAGTTTTATAGATATTATATTACCATATAGGACAATTTTGCTTCATTTAAGATTTATTTAGAAAGAAAAAAATCTAGTACCTATCATTGACAATACAATTTTCGAATTTTTCTTTGAAATATATAATTAAATAAACTGTGGCAATTGATCTATAGTGGTGAAAGTGAGAAACCCTCAAAGACAAATGAAGAATGTGGAAAGTATGCAAAGGCTTGTAAAGAGGTGTGTAACGAGGAGAATGTGACGGTCATTAATTTGTGGGAGATAATTCAGGCTATAACTAACTGGCAAAATGATTGCATCTCGTAAGTAATGCTTTCATATGAATGTCACTAAATAAAAAAAATGTTAAAATATGCATTTCAATAATATAATTAAGTGGTTTGGTTATTATTTTAGTGATGATGGAGTTCATCTAACACCTAAGGGGAATGAAGTAGTGTCAAATGAGATATTGAAGGTCCTCAAAGATGTTGATTGGAAACCAAGTCTACATTACGAGCAATTGCCAGCTGAATTTGGAGACGATTCACCATATGATCCAGTTATTCAACATCATAAGACAATAAATATCTCACACGTACCTTATCCCTATCCTAGGCAGGATAACACCTCTCGCTCAAATTTATAAAATCCTTTGGAAAATCGCATAGTAATATGCTTCAATAAAGAGCCTAAGGAAGTATGCTATTTTTATATTTTAAATACATGTTCAATAATAAATGTGTTGTCATATAATTTGACATGGGTTTTCACCATTTCAAGTATTGTGAACTTTTTCTCAGGATTGTAATCGAGCTGTTTTATTCAGCGATAATAAATGTTTGTGTTTTGTTTTATGTCTTTGGATAATTATACATGTTATTGCACTAAAAAGTTGACAAGAATATTGTTAACTATTTTGATAGAATTTACCGTTGCTTTATGTTGGAGCTTTTGATACCATATTATAAAATTGGGTTTAGAAACACCAATTCAACAAGTTACATTTGTAAAGAAAAAAAAAATGAACAAGTTACAATTATGCGACATGGATGATTTCTGTATACCATTTGAAATTTAATAAAAATATCCGCAACTCTATCAATTATGTGACATGGATGAGTTCTTTAGTTACTATTTAAGATGTGATATTATAGATCAAATTAATTATTTTTGTTACAATTTATTGAGTAATAAATATTCTTTTTAAGATAAATTTTGTGTCATATGAAAACTAGATATTTATAATTTTTATAAATATTATTAAGACTAAATAACGTTGATTTAAAGTGTTATATTATTGTTCAAAATTAATTAATTATTTATTTTCAACTATTAGAAATTTGATATTTAAGCAATGTATTCTTTTTACTATGATTTCTTACATTAAAAAATATAATCTCTTACCTTAAAAATAATCAGTGCACCACTAAACATAAGAGTCGTTTAAGAGTAATGGAAAAAATTGTGATTTGAACCCTTGATCACTGAGTCTAATGTAAATGCCCCTTAGTCAAATTTTTAGTTTAAATATGTTTTTATTCAAATATGACTCCGCGATTGAGGATCTTGTAGAAGCGATAAGAGTGGGTGGAGAGGGAAGTGAGAGTAAATCGGAGGCGATTGTTTGTTGGCGAAGTGTTACGAATGAAAAGGAAAGGGAAGTTAGAAGGATAGGATTTTTGTTTTTCCATTTTATTAAGATTTCTTCCTTTTCTTTTTTGACCAGGACTAAAATAATAATAATAATAATAATAATAATAATAATAATAAACAAATTTTTTTTTTACAGTTTACAAGAATGATAATAGTTAATCAATATAATTTTATTTTATTTATGTGTTAATAATTATTTAAAAATATTTTAATAAAAAATTAATATTTAAATATGTATTTGAAATAATTCATCCGGCAAAAAAATCACATCATGAATTTTAAATTTTTTAAGTAATATTTTAAAAATGTAACTTATTGTTAAAAGAAATGTAACAATTGAAAAATGTTCCTAGAAATACATAAGGGACAATTATTATATATTGCCAAAAAACTGCCACGGAGACATTTTAAAATTGTTGCCATAAATATTTTAGAGAACGTTTATACGGTGTTGCAAGAACAATAATGACAACAGACAAAAAATGTTGTCTTATCTACTTTTAAGCAACACTTTATACATGTTGCTTAAAAAAGTGTTGCTAGAGACTACAATTGTTGTAGTGTATTAATATACATTTTCTACTTTCGGTATTTGGTATTTAGATTTTAGTCCCTATTAAGTTTATTCATATTTGAATTGGTCCTTGTTATATATAAAGTATTTGATTTTGGTCCCTTAAAAAAAATTAAAATAAATATTTATAAGAACAAATACAATTATCACATTATAAATCGGTTTTGTAAGATTAAGCTAAGTGCAATACCATTTCTATGGTGGTATTATAACGTATTCCATACTTGTTAAACTACATGATATCAGAAAACTCGAGTAAAAATGACATAAATCGAACTCATACTCGTATTTTACAAATATGCATAAATCAGCCTCATATCTTCGTATATAGAAATCTTAATATCTATTCCCATACTTTATATAGGCACCTAAGTACTCATACATATATCAGCTAAGGACAAATGAAAGTGGAGCGGCAAAATTTCGTTGGATATATTAGGCGATCCAAGGAATCAAATTGCACCTTTATAGTTTATTTGATGATAAACTAATTGTTGGAGAAATGAGTGTGAGTAATGTCTTAACAATTAAGACTATACTACAACTTTTCAAAGTGACTTTTAGTTTGTAACTTCATTTATTTTCATAAGAGCTAGTTATTTCACTATTCCTCTAGAGTAGATTAATTGTACGGCAGAGACATTGAATTGGAAGTGAAGAAATCTAAAAACGACAACTTCGTGTACATTAATAAGTACTTGCCACATGAACTTTTTAAGTGGAGTAGTTCTAATATTTTGAACGTGTTGGAACATAAAGTATGTTAATGTGTGAATTTAAATTTTTTTGAAGTTTCACGTTAGAAAACTCTAATATTTTGAGTAGTTTTCAATACTATATATAAATATTAAAGTCTTATATTAGATAGAAAATATATGTGGATTTGAGTAGTTTTCAACACTATAAATATTAAAGTCTAACATTAGATATAAAATATATGTGGGTTTGAGTAGTTTTCAACACTATAAATATTAAAGTCTCACTCTTGTGAAAAGTACACCAAAGTTTGATACATTTCCCAACTTTCACTTTCTTCCTTTTCTATTGTGCTCGACTGATTTCCGAGCAACTTCTCCCCTTTTCGTCGCTCCGATATTTTAAAACAGTTTTGTATCGTTGTCCCTTCGATTTTTAGAGCGGTTATTATGTTGTAGTCTCTTTGTTTTTTAGAGCAGTTGTTATGATGTAGTCTCTTCATTTTTTAGAGTGGTTGTTATGTCATAGTCCTTTCATTTTTTAGAGCAGTTGTTATGTTGTTGTCCCTTCGTTTTTTAGAGAGGTTGTTATGTCGTAGTCCCTTCGTTTTAGAACGGTTGTTATGCCGTAGTCCCTTCGTTTTTAGAGCGGTTGTTATGTGGTAGCCTCTTTGATTTTTTAGAGCGGTTGTTATGCTGTAACCCGTTCGATTTTTAGAGTAGCTTTGTACCGTAGTCTTATCGGTTTTTAGAGCGGTTGTTATGTCGTAGTTCCGTCAATTTTTAGTGGTCATAATACCACTATAAGCGGTTTTCTGTGTCGTAGTCTTTTTGATTTAAGAGTGGTCATAGTACCATATTACGAGTGACTTTAATCGTCATATAGAGAGTGGTTTTAACCACTGTATTGAAGATGTAATTCTAGAACGATTTTCTACGGTGCAGTGGAAATCCAATACAATGAATTTGGGTTATTTTATCCTGGGGACTTCATAGTTGATAGTCTGATTTGAACAATTAGGGCAGTACCGCGAAACGTCTTAAAGAGAACAACCTAGTCTGCTACTCAACCCAATAAGATCTTTGGTTGCATAAATTGAGATTTTTAAATAGTTTTCTAAAACTCAAAAATAACAAAATCGTTCGCTATTTTTTTTCTTTCACAAGAGTGATATTCTAAACTTACTTAAGAGAGGTATTCTAAGTGATAGAACGTTTCATTCAAGTTTTATAACTACACAACATAAAAGTTATATTTTTTTTACTTAAACTACTACCAAGGCTCCTGTAACAATATTTCGACATAAAATAACAAAGGTTCATGTAAAAAAAAAAAAAAACAAAAACTACTAGAGTTTGTTTAATTCTTTATTTTAAGAGGATTTGTGCATAGAGAGAACTTTAGAGGATTAAGTTTATATTTTGATGTATATTTGATATTTTTTTTAAATTGAAACAACAATATGACATTATATGCTTATTTATCATGTTGCTTTTTAAATTTTTTAAAATATTAAATACATATGAAAATATAGGCAGCCAAATCAGTCTTCTTTCTACAGCATATCATCTTCGATACAGGCAAGACATTCTTCATCATATTTGAACCATTATCATCAGTATGAATCTTCTCAATTAAAAATGACTTCATCACTAGTACATCTCATATCCAGTGATACTACACTTCAATATGCTTCGACTTGCATGAACAGTAAGATTCTTGCTAAGATGGATCACAATCTGATTGTCGCAGAATAACAAAAACTTGTCTTGTTTGAGGCCTAACTCATGAAGGAATTGCTTCATCCACAAGAGTTCATTGAAAGCTTCAGGTGATGCAATGTACTCAGCTCCAATAGTGGATAAAGCAACACACTTTTGTAATCTTGATTGTCATGACACAATTCCCCTTGTAAGTGTCACCATATAACCAAAAGTAAATTTTCAAGAATTAAGATCATCTGTCATATATGTATCTGTGTACCCATCCAACACAAGTTCACCACCTCCATAGCATGAATCCACTTCACTGTTTGTCAATGATCTTTATCAAGATTAGAGAGAAACCGACTGACAACTCCAACTGCATGAGCAATATATGGCCTCGTGCATACCATAGCATACATCAAACTACCAATTGCGGATGCATAAGTGACCTTCTTCATCTCTTCTTTGGCCTTGAAGAAAAAGACATAAGTTTCCTTCTACAAATATTAAAATTTATCATTTATCACTATTTCACTATTTGAGTTTTAGAAATCAATACAAAAAATTTTATTTTTTTTGGAATTTATTTTTTAAATTTTCGGTACACAAGTTACATCCAGAAAATAATTTTCAAATCTATAAAAAAAAACTTATTTTAATATTTTTGAAATTTTTTTTAGATTTCTGAAAGTTATCGGAAAACTTCAACCCACAAATTTTTTAGTAATTTCCATAAATCTTTTATTTACAGAAAAACTTAAATTATTTGATAATGGTTAAAATAGTAAAAGAAAAAAAAATAAAGACATATAGCATTTTTTAAAATTTGTGGAGGTATAATTTTTTAAAAATTTGTGGAAGTATAAGTACAAATGTAGGGTATAGAGTAAATCCATTAAAATGAAATCCAAATAATTGTAAAATAAAATAAATGATTACACTGTATTGTGTAACCAGTAGTTGACAATAAAAAATAAAAAAAATAAAAAAATAAAAAAAGAAGAAGAAGATAACATAGTTTCACACAAATGGAATATGTTTAAAAGAATGTGTCAGAGGAAATGACCCTAACCTTATTAGAAAAATATATACTCATTGTTTCCTAAAATATCTATATAATAGATCGTAGCATTTGTTAAATATATTTATAGAAAGTGAAAATACATAATATATTTCCCATTCTCCAAGCAATAGTGAAAATAAATATGCATAATGCATGTGAATGAAGTTACTTCCTTGGATCTTGGATGAATTATTAATAACACGTCTATTATAAAAAATAGGTTTAATTGCAGTTTTAGTCCCTCTATTTTAGCTGAATCGCGAAAGTAGTCCCCCTATTTTATTTCTCCCTAATTTTGGTCCCCTAAGCAGAATTTTAGTCCAAAACTTCATGAAATTTCATTTTTTTTTTTTGCATTTATTTAAGTCACATCATGCTTTAAGATCTCATTGGCAACAATTGTACCGAAATATATGGTCATAAATTGTGCAATACGACTTTAAAAAAATGAAATTTCATCAAATTTTGGACCAAAATTCTGTTTGGGGACCAAAACTGGGAAGAAACAAAATGATGGGACTACTTTCGAGATTCAGCAAAAATAGGGGGACCAAAACTACACTTAAACCTAAAAAATAATAACTACCTGCAACAAATCTTCTGCACATATCACCAAAAATCTTCTGACCCATTCAAAAACATGAAAATTAGGATGCTGGCTTTTCATGAGAAAACGTGCCTTGTAAACTTTTTTTCAAAACGTCATGTATAAATAAGAATCTCTAGTTTCATTGATTCAGAATGTGTGTATGTTTGTGTTTATTATTGAGATATAATAATTATAATAATATGGAGCAAAGAACAACGAGGCCTCAATTTGTGTTGTTTGGTTCTTCCATTGTGCAATACAGTTTTTATCAAGGTTGGGGTGCTAATCTTGCTCACATATGTTGGGGTTGATTGCAAGTCCCACATTCTTTAGTGTGGGAGAATAAAGAGAAGGTCAAGGCTATATATTGGGTTTTGGTCCTTTGTTTTTAAATGCACCAGCACCAGTCAGCATGTAACACTTTAAGCTTGTATCTGACTTAGTTTAAATATTTGCTTTGTAAGAGTGTGGTTGTACTGGGGTGTTGGGTGTGGGTGAGAGAAGTCTATGTGTTGTAACAATTTTCACATAATGTTAATTCTCTGAGAGAAGTCTATGTCTTGTAACAATTTTCACATAGTATTAATTATCCGGTTGCCGGTTTAGGCAGCAGCCGTGGTTTTTTCTCCGGTTTTGGAGTTTCCACGTTATATTCTTGTGTTGTGATTGTGTCTTGATTCTTTTGAATTTATACTATTTTTCCCAACAACATATACGCTCGTAAGGTACATTTTCTTCTTTTTAAAATCGTAAAATAATTATTTATTTGTTTGAATCAGAGGATGATTGAATATTGATTTCATAAATCAAAATTGAATTGGCTTAGGCGGATATAATTTTGCGAGGATATGCTGGTTGGAATTCAAGGCGTGCTCTCAAAGTTGTCGATACAATTTTTCCAAAGGTATTGAATATTTGATTGTTGTGCACACTAATATTTTATTATAAATTAGCTTATATATATATATATATATATATATGACAAATTGACTTATCTCTATTATATATTATAGTTTGCCCCTAAGCAACCAGATTTGGTGATTGTGTACTTTGGTGGTAATGATTCTACATTTCCACACGAAAGTGGCTATGGTCCTCATGTACCAATAGACGAATACAAAGATAATATGAAGAAGATTGCTCAACATTTAAAGGTAAAAATAGTCGTACTAGAGTTCCACTTTCCAATAATAATTTTTATTATCATATTTAAGAAATGAGTTTATAAATTTATCATCTATAATAATTTGATAAGTTAGATTTTTGGCCGTGCGATACCCAAATTAATTATATTTAAAGAATAATATTTTTTATATATTCTATTTTTATATAAAAAATATATTTAAGGTTCTAAATTTTGTTTGAAAGTACAGTATATAGTATATGGAAAAAGTATAACTAATTACAAATAATAAATAAAATAAAAAATAAAAACAATAGCTCAACTATTATTATTTTCATGATAGTTCAAGCATTATTATAAACAACGTAAAAGATAACAAATTATGAGTTGAACAGTAGATTTAAAATTCAAATTTGTTGCCTTGCACGATTATTGAAGTCGGAGAATAATTTATACTTGTTTGGAGTGAAATATAATTAAAAATGATAATAATATTAAAAGTCAATTTTTCAGATGTCATTTTTATTTATAATTCATTCT
>JBBPBT010001034.1:397486-407520 GCA_037974875.1 Cicer bijugum
TAATCATCCAACCACCATAGATTTAATATTCATTGTGAAATTAAATAATAAAAATACAATGCATTTGCACTCTAGTTTTATGCTTTAAAAAATAATAAAAATACAAGATTTTTTTTATTGAAAAAATAATTGACAAAGTTGATAATATTTTTTTTAGAAAAAGTTGTTTCATTTTGACATCAATTCTAATACATAAAGTTAATTGTAGCATTGAAAATATAATTCATAATTGAAAATTAGAAGAATTTAAAAAGTGCACAAAAAAATAGTTTAAATAAAAAAGAGCTTTTTTTATTATAAATAAATAAATTTTGGAGGAAAAAATCTATTGAGCACTCTATGCATAAATATAGTTTTTAAGTCATATTTTCTAATGCTGAGTTTGACACAATCTAAATGATTAACAAAGTCTGTCAGAAGAAACTCGCATTATATTTCTCAGTACTCCTCCCATTAATGAAGAAAAATCAAAGACGACAGGTGATGTGTTTTGTTTGCTATTTTGATTATTAATTGCACAAAAAGTTAATAGATATATAAATGAGTGTATAGGTAAATATGTATTAAAATTTTAAGCGTTGATCAAATTAGTCTTTAAATTTTGTAAATTGACAAATAAATTTTTGAAATTGTAAAATATCAATCAAAATAGTTTCTCTATAAAATTTTGCAGGTAGATATCTTGACATGACAATATATTTAAATATGTGGCTTTGAAATATTGATCACACGTCAATGTCATATTCTTGATAAAAAATTTGTCGATAAAATTTTTGTTATCTCAAAAATAAATTTGTAAGTAATCGTAATTATGTATGGAATAATTATGGACAAATTGCGTATAGACTAATTATAGACAAATTAATCCATAGTAAAATTAGTCTATATTATGATAACATTGATATGAGATTCATCCTGATAAGTCAAATATTCAATTAACATGTTACAATATAATTTTTAATGATAAAAGTTTAATTATAAATTACTTTAATTAATATTTTATAGCTCAAATAATATATTGATCAATTTACAAATAGACACATATAAGTCATGCATGATTCTTAATAGAACTGTCAAAAAAACCCTCAACTATAAGGTCTCTTAATTTTTTTTTATTAAACCTCTATTATTAGGTTCCCTATTAAAATAATTTTTTTTAAATTTCAGCCAATTATTTCATGGGGCTTAAGGGAAGGGGCTCTAGGGGCTTATAGGCCCCGCAATATTTTGTTAATTTTGAGATTTTTTCTTGAAAAAATTTTTATAAAAAATAAAATAAAAATTTTTTATCGAAAAAAAATCGGACATTATTTGTCAACAAAAAATCAAAAAACTTTTATCGGCAAAAAATCAAATACTTATAGAAAAAAATCAAAAAAAAAGTTATTGGTGAAAAATTTTAAAAACTTTATTTCTCAAAATTTTTCTTAATTAGTATATTATTGTGATCTCTATGCCTTGAGTTCAAGCATATGTGACAGAATGGTTGATATAAAAGTTTTACAATTTTCCAAATTTTTTTAAGCATATAATGAAATAAACTGTGGCAATGAATCTATAGGAATGAACTTGGACAACCCATAAGAACAAATGAAGAATGTGAAAAATATTCAAATGCTTGTGTAGAGGTGTGTAGTGCGGAGAATATCAAGGTCATTAATATGTGGAATTTAATTCGTAAAGAAGATGACTGGGAAAATGTTTGCATCTGGTAAGTATGCTTTCATATGAATGTCACTAAATAAAAAATGTTCAAAAATGCATTTCAATAATTTAATTAGGTGGTTTATTATTTTAGTGATGATGGAATTCATCTAACAGCTAAGTGGAATGAAATAGTGTCAAATGAGATATTAAATGTCATCAAAGAAGCTAAGTGGAAACCAAGTCTACACTACGAGGACATGCCAGCTGAATTTGGAGAAGATTCAGATTATCATCCAATTTCTTCCAAAGGAGTGAAAACAAATATCTCACACGCACCTTTTCCCTATCCTCCTGTCTCAAAATTATAAAATCCTTTGGAAAATATGATTCAATAAAGAGCCTAAGGAAGTATTCTATTTTTATATTTTAATTACATGTTCAATAATAAATGTGTCCTCATATAATTTGGAAAATGTTTTCTCTAGATTTTAATTGAGCTGTTTTATTCAGCGATGATAAATGTTTGTGTTCTGTTTTATGTCTTTGGATAATACATGTTTATTGCACTAAAAAGTTGACAAGAATATTGTGAGCTATGTTCATAGAATGGTTTAGTGGATGCATTATTAAATACACGTACGATACACAATTGGTTTTATGTTGGAGCTTTTGATACCATATTATAAAATTGGGTTTAGAAACACCAATTCAACAAGTTACATTTATAAAGAAAAAAAATTAAACAAGTTACAATTATGTCACATGGATGTGATATTCGATCAAATTAATTATTTTTGTTACACTTTCTTGAGCTATAAATATTATTTTTAAGATAAAATTTGTGTCATCTGAAAACTAGATATTTATAATTCTTATGAATATTATTAAGGCTAGCTAAATAAAGTTGATTTAATTGTTATATTTTTGTTCAAAGTTAGTTAATTATTTATGTTCAACTAGTAGAAATTTATAATTGAAAAATATAGTCTCTTAACCTTATAAATAAAGAGTGCACCGTTAAAAGTAAGAGACGTCCAATAGTGATAGAAAAAAATTGTGATTTTAACCATTGATCACTAGGTTCAGTGTAAGTAACCCTTAGTCAAATTTTTAGTTTAAATATGTTTTTATTCCATGCAAATAAGAATGACATACATTACACTCATCCTCATATTTTACAAATATGCATAAATCAACCTCGTACCTTCCTAGATAGAAATCTTAAAATCCATAGCCATACTTTATAGGCACCTAAGTACTCATACATATAACTGCTAAGGATAAATGAAAGTGGAGCTGCAAAATTTCGTTGGATATAGTAGGCTATGCAAGGAATCAAATTGCACCTTTATAGTTTATTGATGATAAACTAATTGTTGGAGAAATGAGTGTGAGTAATGTCTTAACAATTAAGACTATATTACACCATTTTTCTAAGTGACTTTTAGTTTGAAACTTCATTTTCATACGAGTTAGTTAATTCAATATTCCTCCTTGAATTGTAAATGTGGGTCAGCACGATTTAAATTTTGAGTCTTTACATTAGAACTAATCCACTTAAAAAGTTCATGTGGCAAGTACGTACTTATGAATGTACACCAGGTTGTCGTCTTTAGATTTCTTCACTTGATCTAAGAATTGGTTCACTGATTTTTTTTTCTTTCACCAGAGTGATATTGTAAACTTATTTAAGGGAGGTATTCTAAGTGATAGAACGTTTCATTCAAGTTTTAGTACTACAGAAGATTAAACTTGTATCTTTTTACTTAAACTACTAAGGCTCCTATAACATTATTTCAACATAAAAAAACTGAGGTTTCTGTAAAAAAAAATTACTACTAAAAATTGAAAATTGAAACAAGAATATGATATTATATGTTCATTTATAATATAGATTTTTAATTTTTTTAAAATATTAAATTATTAAATTATATGAAAATATAGGTTTAACCCTCCAAAATTTAATTCGCAAAAAAACCTTAAGAGTGTTAGGAAAAGTCAGGAATAATTATCTCGATAATACATAATATTTTTCTCTAACCTATGCAAATAAATGACCACTATAATAATTAATGGATACACTAAAGTCTTCCTAATAACAATAAGAAAAATCAATCAACAATAATAACAACCTTATAACATTCCACTAAAGTGGATATTTCAAAATAACTATCAGAGTTGTATATTAAAATAACAAACTCACTCAGTAGTAGAAATAACATATATATCAAAGTACTAGATTAAACAAAACAAATTTGTTACACACCTGTTATTCACTAATTTCCTCTTCTCCCTATTATTGTCGTCGTGCCTTTCTTCTTTCTTACTTCCTTCGACACTATTCCTTCTTGTTTTAATATTAGGGATTTTAAAATCTCTTTTTTTTTCTTTATGGAACAAGCCCAATAAAACTTGTATTCCTTTTTTCTATTTCTTGTATTTCAATAATAATAATAATATAATAATAATAATAATAAATAATAATAATAATAATCATAATCATAATAATAAAAAAATTTGGTGGATTTCACTTTGGAGCAAGTCCATCCAAAAAATCTCCCCTTCACGACTCAAGTAAGATGGTAATACTCAACCATGTCAGTCTTCTTTCTACAGCATATCATCTTCAACACAGGCAAGACTTTCATCATCATATCTGAACCATTCTCATCAATACGAATCTTCTCAATTAAAAATGACTCAATCTCCAATGCATCTCGTATCCAATGATATCGCATTTCAATATGTTTCGACTTTGTATGAAAAATTGGATTCTTGCTAAGATGTATACACTATGACTATCGCAGAATAACACAAACTTGCATTTCAATATGCTTCGACTTTGCATGAAAAGTGGATTCTTGTTAAGATGGATCGCACTTTGACTATCACAAAATAACACAAACTTGTCTTGCTTGAAACCTAACTCATGAAGAAATTTCTTCATCCACAAGAGTTCTTTCGAAGCTTCAGTTGCTGCAATGCACTCAACTTCAGTAATTGGAAAGTTCTTATTGTGACTTTGATTGATGGATAAGAACATCTCGTTTTCTGATATAGTATCAACTGATTCAATATATTATGAAAAATACTCATATGCTCTTCCTTTGAATGATCATTTTTGTATTTCATATTCACCAATTTCCGAATAAAGAATGCTTTATTTTGTACATTCTTTCATTCATACAATTCTTTTAATTTTTCCCACATCTTGTTAGCATCTATTTCAGTTTCAACATGTGAAAAACATCCCTCAAATGGAGAGAATAAAATCCATGAGATCTAGTCCAATAAAAACTTCTACTATAATAATTAATGGATACATCAAAATCTTTCAAATAATAATAGGAAACATCAATCAACAATAACAACTATTTTATAACCTTTCACTAAATTGGGTATTCTAAAGTAACTCTCATAGAAGGTAAAACTACTTTAACTGTATATTAAAATAACAAACTCAATGGTAGAAATAACATATCAAATCGGTAGATCCAACGGAGCAAGTTTGCTACACATCTGTTACACCACCAGAAGTCAAATTCCTCTTCTCCCTGTCATCGTGCCTTTCGTTTTTCTTACTTCCTTTGGCCCTATTCCTTCTTGTTTTTATATTAGGGATTTTAAAATCCTTTTTTTTTCTTCTTTATGGGTCAAGTCCAATAAAACTTTTATTCATTTTTTCAATAATAATATAATATTAATAATTATAATAATACTAATAAAATTTGGTGAATTTCACTTGGGAGTGAGCTCACCCAAAAAGAGTGTGTTGAGTTTAATTGAAGAGAGGGAAGGAGAGGGGTTTTATTAAAAAGGGGAAGGAGGTGAGAAAAGGGGAATATAGATGTGTTTGAATGAATTAAAATTTGAAAAGAATTTTAATGTTCTTGTGTTTGGTTCAAAGAGAAGATGAGTATTAAATGATTTTTAAGATGTCTTAATTTCCTTCCCCCGTATTAAAAATTATAAGAAAACCATACAAAATGTTTGGAGAGATATACTAAAATCCAAAAACAATCATCATTCAACATAAAAAATATTATCTCATTAAAAACCTTATTAGAAAACTCATAAAGATAAAACTATGGTGAACAAAAAAAAAAAGTGTTGTAACCACTTACATATATGAGCAAAATCTATATTTAGGAAGGTCAATCATGTTTCTATTAAAAACATCATAAATATTAGATATTAGATATAGTTGAATATAGTTAGATACGTGTTTTAGAATTAGATTAAGGTAGTTTGAAGTTAGTTATAATTAGTTGAAAGGTAGTTATGTTAATTACCTTATAGGCATTGTATAAAGGGGTATCCGACGCTAATGGTATCATAATCATTCACTCTATCATTTCAAGTTTTATATTTCTCTTTAGTTATTTCTTTATTTTTTTTGAGTTCAACCATGATTCTCAATATTAGAATAAATAGTATCTCACCAATGATTATTAACAATATTGTGAAGTCTCAAATTAACAGTTTTGTTCGCAAATTGATTCCCTTCTCTAAAAAAATAAGATATAGTAAAATTCATACTCTTAACCATCTCATTACAATTAAGCCCATTTTACTTCTAATTGTTTAGAGTTCCATAATGGATGACATAAAGTTTACCAAAATATTTATAAGTGGTGAGTAGTTCTAACCCTAGAAGCTAATTTTTTGGGCGTTGTATATGGTCCAATCCAAATTCTGATATAGTATCAAAGTCTACTCAATTAGGTCACCTGTCATTTATATATATATATATATATATATATATATATACACTAAGCTCAATATTGTTGAGCATGAGGAGTTTATTGGAAAAAAATCAAGTCACATATGGATAAGAAATAGAATTTTGTAATAGTTTATAAAAAGTAGCACATCTTACCTTAAAAACAGTTTTGTAAGGTTAAATTAGATCCAATATTAATATCTAAGATCTATTGGATCACAGACTGTCATGTCACAGCTATCGGACCACTTTGTGAGAAAGTGTAGTCATAACCCTACAACTCAGTTTTGTGAAAATTGTATAAGGCTTAATTTAAATTCTAGCTTAATTTAAATTCTAAAATTAATAGAACGATGAACAAAGCTAGTATTCTTAAAAGTTAGATTTGTTAATTGTGAATTAAATTTAATTCAAAAAAAAATCCATATATTATTTCAACCGCAATCAGAACTCTTATAAATTCAATTCAACATATTTTTAAATAATATTTTAAAATAAATAAATATTTAAAGAACAAATATAAATTCGTGCACTGCAATGATCATTTACACTAATGTCTTATACTTAAAAAGAAACAAATTTTAAAACTTATAAAAACGGAAGGAGTAATATAGCGTTCGCAAAGATTTATATGGTGGTAGGTTTATGAAACTTGATAAGATTTATATGGCCAGTAGCACATGAAACTAAATTGGTGAGGGTCTCATTATATTTTATATAATAGATTGAAAGTGATTTTAGGTTAAATATACTTTTAATTTCTAAAAATAATAAAATTATAATATTTTAAGTTTAATTTATAAAAAAAAATTATTTCTTATAGTTTTATAGTTTTTATTTTAATTTTATAGAGATTCCTTTTAAAAACTAAAAATATTATCTTTTACAAAATAAAGACTAAAAAAATTATTTTTAGGATTAAAAATTGAAAATTTTGTATATAAATTAAAATAAAATTTAACATTTTAAAAGAAGTCAAATTTATTTTATCTTGATTATTAAAATTTAATTTTTTATAAAAACTCAGTTTTTATATTATTTTAAAAATATTGAAGATCACTATGTTTGGTAGTAGGTGGTTGAAAGATGTAGTTGATGGTAGATGAAGGAAGTGTAAGAGATTCAGATTCAACGGGGATTAGGGGGAAGATACATTTACTTTTTAATGAACTTTGGTGTGGGTGTCGTGTACGGCTGTCCAATTACAAACAAGCGTCCCTTTCATGGAATTAGTACAACTTTCACGTGTTTTTTTATCCCCTTTCATGGAATTAGTACAACTTTCACGTGTTTTTTTTATTTATATTTTCTAAGATAATTTTTTTTTTAAATTATAAGCGTTTAAATTAATTCAAATTTTTTTTAAGTCATTTTTTTAATTTAGTAATTTAAATTATATTATGAGGTATTATTAGTCTTTTATTTTAATTTTGATAACGATTAGTTTAATAAAAAAAATTATCATTTCAACTTTTAATAAAAGTTGTAAAAATATACATTTATATTAGTCATTTAAAAACCATTTATTCAATTTTATAAATGATACATAATTTTTATTTTTCTTTATAATAATTTAAACACATATAATATTTAAAACAAGTTAATAAAAAGTCTATTGATATAATTAATTTTTTTATATAATAAAATAATTTAAATAATTAATTTATTGAAATGTTAGGGTTAGATTTTAATATTTTATAACAATAATTTAAAAAGAAATTAAATTTAAAAAATTCCATGCATAATTTAACATTATACGTAATACGTTAATGTTTTCTAAGTACGTACAGGCCGCCCACCTTTTTTATAAGTACCTAATAATTTACATTTTTTATTTTACAAATAAATTAATAAGTCATCTGCGGTGGATACAAGATTCTTGTTTCTAAGTTGGAAAAAATTGAATTGAAAACAAAGTATACTCACACGAAATAGGATTGAATTGGTATCAGTGAATAGGATTGAATTGGTATAAGTGGCGGAGCTTGACTAAAAAGTTTGGGGCGATCGACATAAAAATATAATATAAAGCTTGGATTCTCAGAGATAATTTCGGACCTAGAAATTATAATTTTTCCATCTCTTTCAATCTCACAAATTTTCCTCCTGAAAAAAAAAATCAATTCTTTTACTCTTTTTCATCCTCCCAAAATTATCTATATCAATCAATATAACAAACATAAAATATTTTATATTCAACAAAAAAAACTAAAACACTTTATATGGACAAAAAAAACTCAAACAAAAATGTAACAAAACTCAAACATCTTATATGCAAAAAAAAAAAAACTCAAACACTTTATATGAACATAAAATCAAATACTTTATGTGCGACAAAAAAACTCAAACACTTTATATTGACATAAAATCAAATTCCTTATGTGCGACAATAAAACTCAAACACTTTATATTGACATAAAATCAAACACTTTATGTGGGACAAAAAAACTCAAACACTTTATATTGACATAAAATCAAACACCTTATGTACAACACAAAAACTCTAAACAAAAATCAACATTAACGTCTAATTAAAACTCCAAATCATAATTCCAAATCAAAGCTCCAAACTCAACAATAACAATATAAGCTTTAAATTTCATGCTAACAAAAATCCAACCTAAGAAAAATCAACACTAACCAACAAAAATCAGCAATAACAAAATACAAATTCGAACATTTTGAACAAAGCAGCAACGCGATCTAGAGACAGATGACTGATGAGGTTGCGGTGAGTAGAGACGCAACGACGAACGGTCACGGACGGAGGCAGTCAGGCAGAGAGATCGCAGGGCCGCCGCGAGCAGACGACCGATTCGTAATTTGACAGATGAACAGAGAGGCGGCCGCACGTTTGTCGTGAATCTAATTATGGAGGAGGGCAAGGGGAAGGCCGTGACTGCAAGAAGGAGAGAGGGAGAGAGGAAGGCTGGATGGAAGAGAGAGGAAGAAAGAGAAAACTAAATTAAGTTTAGGTATTGATGTAATTGTTTAGTTTTAATATGGGCACGATAGTCATTGTACTTATAACTGTATTTTATTTAATTTTAAAATAATCTTAACATAGATCTAGAAGTTATAAAAAATATTTATAACTCTGTTTTGTTAACAGCAACATGTATTAGTCAATTTCAAAACTAAAATTTTGAAAATATCAACTTAAAGTCTATATCAACTTAAAACCACACAAATAACTGATAAGGATCTACGCACAAGAAAAAACAAAAAGTTGCTTGTGAGCATTATATATTAGAGTCTATAGCCTCATTGTTTTGGCATGTGTTGTTTGTGTTAATTGAAAGGTAATTTTAGAAGCAAAGAGCAATGAGGCCTCAATTTGTGTTGTTTGGTTCTTCCATTGTTCAACACAGTTATTATGAAGGTTGGGGAGCTACTATTTCTCATTTGTACGCTCGTAAGGTACATTTTCTTCCTCTTTTAAACAGCATAATATTGGTATTTAAATGAGAGGATATTAAATATTGAGTTGATAAATGATATAGGCCCACTTTAGACACACATCTTATAATTAGACATTTATAACATAAAACATTTATCCTATGTTATTATACATAATTAGGGGAAAGTTTTTTTTTTTTTGGCACATAAGTAACTACCCAAAAATTCTAATAATTTTAAGAAAAACTTATTTTTAGTTTTTTTT
>JBBPBT010001034.1:409166-429697 GCA_037974875.1 Cicer bijugum
ATAAATACAAATTATACAACATTAACAAGATAAAATGTCATAAACTATCCCTCACTCTTTAACATGAAAAAAATAATAAATTACAAACGGTCTTGATCTCATAAACAATAAAAAAAAAACTGAAAAGTTGATGTAATTGACAAATATTGTGACTCTGACTTTGGCTTAAGACATTTATTTGTAAAAGAGATGAAACACCTTTATTTGATCTATATATTCAAGAGAATCAAAAGTTAAACTTCTCAACTCCAGATAATATATTAATTTGATTTATTGTCGCACACGGGTCAAATATAAATAATAAAACGTAGTATAAGAATAATAATTTGAGTGGTTTCACAAAAACGTTTGATTATATTAACCAAATTGATAATCAACGAAATTTAAAAAAAAAAGTTTTGAATTTAGCTTTAGACAGATTGAAAAAACGATTAATTCACTTATTCAAGAGTTTTAAATATATAACAGATTCTATCAACGAATTTAATTTCTAAATCATGACTCTATTTGTATTTGACTATAGAATTGATCAAACAAACGTAATCAACCCTATATAAATTCAAATATGCAAATGTATGTTGTTATGAAAAATTACTTACCGTTTATCCGCAATCATATTATTAATTTTTTGATGTAATAGAAGAAATTATGAGTTTATTATTTTCCATGATATAATAGAAGAAATTAAACTCCTACAATATGGTGAACTAAAGTTTGAGGCCCGACTGAAATATATCTATATATAATATCTGACATATACTTCAAATAAGATTATCTCCGATGAAAAAAATATATAGGAAACTAATTATAGTATATAATCTGATATTTGTACTCTATCAATATTAGTATCTAGTTGTATAATAAAATAAGAAAAATATTATAAATCAAAATATTAAAAATTAATATCACTAAAAAAAAGTGAAGATTAAAATCACATACTTGGAAGATTAAATGTAGAATCAAGCTTTTACTATTTCTTCATAAATGTGTGCCCCACTTGCCTCAAAAACTAGTTTTTATTTACAAACTAAGACTATGATAAATGAACACCAAAAATATATTTTAAAATGTTATAATAATTTAGCTTCAAAAAAATTTGCACATGATATAGTACTGATCTTTCCCGGAAAGGTAGCATTGACATATTGGGAAGATTTTATTAAACTTCATATCATTAAACATGATATTTTTATTTTGATGCAACACTTCTAATCATCCAGAATGCAACTGAGCAACCAGCACTAGTAATTGTGTACTTTGGTGGTAATGACTCTTATCGTCCATATCCAAGTGGCGTTGGTCCTCATGTACCATTAGAGGAATACATAGAAAACATGAGGAAGATTGCTATCCATATAAAGGTAAATATTATGGTACAAAGTTTTACTTTTTTTATTTTAATTGTTATTATCATTATCATATGGAGGAACTTAGTTTTTTTTACCTATATTTAATAGAGATATAATATTTGATTAGTGACTATCGAGTTAGTTAAAACTCGGTGATTTTTAATATAAGTAGTTAATACTCCATAAGCTGAACTTCCCTAGGAATTAGTTAGTGGTTATTACTAATAAGCAATTAGGTGGTTAATCTTCCATGAGCTCTATATATAGATTATCATATATTTATTTTCTTTAATCTTTTCAATCAAATTCAATATGTTGTTAAACATCCAATACCATTATGCTATCTATTTTTTTCATGTTATGTATGACCCTATTTTAGTAATGTCTTATTCAACTACATAAATTTTGTTTTAAAACTACACCATTGTACACCATGGCATCAGGGTAGTTTGGCTATTGAAAGAATTTATTTATTTTTTCTAAATAAGTATAGTTTTATATTTAGTTATCTCAGTAATATATATTTAGTCATTCCATATAACTTTCTTAGTAATGAAATTAAAAAAAAGCATATGTAAAAAATTTATCACTTGATTGATATATCTATTTGTATTATTTTAACATTTTCAATCTCTACTATAATTAAATATAACATATTTTTACCAATAAAAATTGTCAAGACATAATTAAAAAAAAAACATTTGAAGATGAGTTTCTTGCAAATAATTTATACTAAAAAGGTCATTGTTAGTTTTATCTTTAAAATATCATCAAGTACTTTATTAATATATAAAATTTTATAAAAAAAAATAGTCATCTCATAAAAATGAGACTAGTTTGGTCGTCAAAGCATTTAATTCAATTATCATCTCATATTTATGAATATTATGTTTCACACAATTTCTATTCATTGACAGAGTTTGTCAGAGACAACTCGAATTATATTTCTCAGTCCTCCTCCCATCAATGAGGCACAAATTAGTAACAACATGTAAGTTTGTAATTTTGATTATTAGTTAATTGTAATGTCTCAAAAAAATTATGATTAATATGGATCCATAATAAATTAATTAAATAATTAATCTAACACGATATACATAAATAAATTGTTGGAATGAATCCAGTGATGAATTTGGGCAACTCATAAGGTCAAATGAAGCATGTCGAATATATTCGGAAGCATGTTTAGAGATGTGTCGTGAGGAGAAGATCAAAGCCATTGATATGTGGTCTTTAATTCAGACAAGAGATGATTGGAGAGATGTTTGCTTCATGTAAGTATGCTCTCATAAATACTATTGAAGTATCTAGTCATAATGTTCTTCATGTGACTAAACTAAAATTGTCCAAATATACGTTTTCAATAATTGAATTAGATGGTTTGGTTATTTTTCAGTGATGGAGTTCATTTGACAATTGAGGGTAGCAAAATAGTGTCGGATGAGATATTGAAGGTGATCAAAGAAGCTGAGTGGAAACCAAGTCTATATTGGTATGACATGTCTGTTGAATTTGGAGAAGATTCACCATATGATCCAGTTCTTCCTGATGGGAAGACAACTATTAATGTCTCCAACATGCCTTTCCCTTGAAATGTAGTGTGGAACTACAATTATGTCTCAAATTCATAGAATCCTTTGTTTCAATGTTGTGCTTAAGGAAATATGGTACCCTTTATTCTTGCGTGCTCAATAATAAATGGGTGATAATTACTTCACCATGGTTTTTCACCAATTTGATTTTGTTTCTTGTTGTTTCGTTCAAATTGATATAATATGTGAATATAATATAAATATAATAAAGTTAAATGTTTAAAATATTTATATTTTTAGATTTGTAATGTTAATAAAGTCAAAGTCGATGATTAAAATTTATAATTAATTAAATTATTTTATTAATTTAAATAAAATAAACATTACTAAAAAATAAAAAATAAAACATCACACTAAAACGAACAATAAAATAATGTTGCATTGAGTTGCGGTAGAAATAAATCACAAACGAGGTCTGCATAAAGAAATATAGTGTGTATATTCCTTATCATTACATGTTTGAGAGTAATGTAATTTTTGGCTCTGTTTTAATTGACCAATTGATATATATATATATATATATATATGAAAAATGTTAAATGCTACGATAAAAATCAAACAATTAAAGATAAAAAGATATATATGTATATTTTTTAAATGGTTTGACTTTTAATATATAATTAGTTTTTTCAACTTAAAATTTTAGCACCTAATTTTTCTTAAAAATAGGGTCTTCTATGTTTCAGAAAAATCCAAAAGACCCCGTCTATATGTAATAAGTTTAAATGACATGGAACATCTGATATTTCTATTTATAGTTCATGATGTGTGTGTAGTGGAAATTGCTACTTCAAGGTTTTAGATTTGATTTTCGTGTCAAATGTTCTAATAACTAATGTGAGTGTTTTTCCAACTCATCATCTAAGAATTATAGCAATTCTAAAAATAAATTCATGCAGAAATAAAATATGACAAAAGGGAAAGAAACAACGATTATATCATACTTTAATGGAAGAAAACATTTATCACAAAAACCAACAAAACGACTCGATAAATTAGAACAAACAAACAAACACCATGACACTTAGATAGAAGTTCCAAAAGACAAAAATAAAAAATATCTAAGATCATAACCATATTTAAGATTATATTCTGAAGTTAGATTGCTTAAAACTATAAAAAAAAAAATAAAAAAATATCATTACATGGATGAAAAATATAACACACTCAATTTCATCATTACGATTTCTACTAGTGGAAATTTGAAGAAGAATAAGAAGAAACATAAGCATATGAATATTTACATGCCCTTGCGTGATTCCATAAATAAACAAATATCATGAATTTATAACTTGAAAATTATTCATTCCAGAAACTCAGAATTCCAAGCAGAAGTTCAATGATATTTTTTTTTGAATGGAGGTTGTATTTGATATATAAAGAGAATGATCCATAATCCTAATACCTTAAGGTTTTGGGTTGAGATGTAGTGTCTAAGACTCCCCAACAAGTTGTTGGGGTTGATTGCAAGTCTCACATCCTTTAGTGTGAGAGAATAAGGAGAAAGTCAAGGCTATATATTCGGTTTTTGTCCTTTGTTTTCAAATGCACCAGCACCAGACACCAGTCAATATTTGTTTTGTAAGAGTGTGGTTGCAGTGGGGTGTATCTATGTGTTGTAACAATTTTCACATACGGTTAATTCTCTGGTTGTCGGTTTATGCAGCGGTTGTGGTTTTTTGGTTTTTTCTCCGGTTTTAGAGTTTCCACGTTATATTTTTGTGTTGTGATTGTGTCTTAATTCTTTTGAACTTATACTATTTTTCCCAACACAAATTTGGACCTATAGTCCAAATATTATAAGCTTTTACAATATAGGGGAATGAAAATATTCTATAATAATTTTATGTTAGAAGTGAAATGGAATTGTTTGTTTTAAGATATGGAGAGTTTGAATTATAAGCTTTTAAAATTTTATAATTACTGTGAAAAACTATTTGGAGTAAATAAAGAGTAAGGATGAAAATATCACACTAAGAATTCAATAAAAGAAAATCCAAATAAATTTAATAAAAGAAATTTGAATATGAAATTCGATTTGATTTGAGCCGTTTTCATAAAAGAACATCCAAATACATTCAATAATATTCGGATTTGTGTGATTTTTGATTTTTTTTAGATCGATTTACAATTTAATTTTGGATTGATTTAGATGTGAACACTCTAAATTTTCAGTGTTGTTTGTCATTCTTGAGTTATATTTTTGGAGTTTACTATCACATAATAGTGCTAATCGCAAGGAGATTCGGAATAGTGTGTGGAAGTTTCTGATGATGGGTGAATCAAAATTAATGGAGATGGTGCTTTTACGGACTACGATGATGGTCGAGCAACTTGTGGTTGGGTTGTTCCCAACCCTGATGGGATATTCATCTTTGGATTTTCCTACAATATTTGATCATGTTCAATTACTATGATGGAGCTTTGAGCCGTTCAAACAGGTTAAAAGGCTTGCTCTAGATTGTAGTTATAAGAGAATGGTCATTGAATAACATTCTTGGGTTGTAGTTTTGCTTCTCATAAACGGGTGTAGTAAGGAAAATCCTTGTTCTAGTATGGTGTCTCAAATCTTTAGAATGCTTAAATGTTATTTTTAGTTTTGGTTTATTTAAAGTGAACTACTCCGTATAGAGAATAAAATTAAAAAATAAAATAAATAATTATTTTTTTAATTTCTCCTTTAGATAAATCAAATTCGTTATTTTTAATTATTAGATTGAATATGTTTATCTTTAAGGCCAATTATATTGTAAATCCTTTCGTAAAGTTTGATTTAAATGTGTTTTGATAGAATTATGACTTTATTTTTTATTTAGTTTCTTCACCTTTATTGGTATAATTGTAATCTTTTCTAGGGCTTCTATTTTTTTTTTTATTATTTCTCTTGTTGGAACTAGCCCATTTTATTAAAAAAAAAAAAGTCTATTTTTTCAATTAAACTTGTTTGGCAAATTTCTCTCAAAAGTATAAAATTAAAGTCTTTAATATACTATGTAAGTCAATGAAAAAGAAAATGTGCTTGTTCTTGGCTCATGGACTACTCGGTGTCTATATATGATATTTAGATGGACGGCAATCTTCACTCTATTTAAAATTAGATAAATTACTATTTTCATATTTAAAAGTATAGTACATTTCCATTTTAGTATTTAACTTAGTAAAAAATCTAAATTAGTCATCGAATCATGCAAATAGTCTTTAAAAGATACAACTTATTATTATAAAAATTCCTGAAAGATACAATTTACTGTCAAAATAATTCATAACCATTATTAACTGATATTTTTATGATTCGATGACTAATTCGAAATAATCAATAACCAAAATAACTAACATCATATATTTTCAGTAACTAAAACAGTGGTTTACTCATTTAAAAATAGATTGAAATGTTCATGTGATTTCAGTCTCCGTGAGTTTTACCTTGAAAATTGTTAAATAAATTTCAATGAATTTTAATCCAAAAAACTCTTAGCATGGTTACAAGCACAAGGCTACTCTTAGAGGGGTCTCTCGGGGAGTAGAACTAGATGGTGTGTAATAATGAAGATGTTGGTAGGCCAAAGCCTCTACAACGTACTAATGGTGTAATATAGTATCAGCACCTTTCAAAATGACTAGAGAGTGGACATTGGCATGACATTTACTTGTGAATGATGAAAATTCATTTATTCATCATGGCTCCTACTATGGGTGCATATAGTACTACCTTACTAGAGCCTAGCTTGCTTCATGCTCTACAATGGGTTTACAAACTAGATTGGGAAGGGTTGCTGAATCTGCCTGCAAGCTAATTGTAGTGGGTTCATAGAATCAACTGAAAAATGAGTTACACTTTAGCTTACTTATAGAGAAATTGTTTCTCATGCCTCTTTTTACTACAAAATTGAATTTATCAGAAGACTACGATCGCTCACAATCTTGTTAATATCATAGAGACAAGTAAAAACAAAGCCGGTAATCAACAATTTTCAACATCAGATGCAAAAGACTTGAAAACGGTAATACACATTCTGAAAGACCCAGAAGTTCCTATCCTTAGAAATCTATTACACAAAGAATGAGCTACACAAACATGAACATAAAACAAAAACTTCTGGTACAATTTTCTCTTTTGCAAGGGTTGCATAACCTCGTAGTATTGTGGGAATCCAGTACTCTTTTCCGTGCAAGCAACAGTATATTTAATTACATATATATTGAGCAGAATTAATGACACAAATCAAACAAAGAAAATAATGATACATACACGGACAACAAAAGAAGCAAAGACCCAAAGTTGTAGCTCAAGAACCCATCTGATGAGTGGACTGCATACATTGATTCTCTACTCAGATGATGATCAGCTTACCCTATAGCTTCTAACATGAAACAAATCCAGGCCTCAGCACATCCAAAGATAAAAACCATTGTCAAGGATATGACAAGAGACAAGGAATCCCCAACAGCTACTTTCAGAGACTATTCCTCCGGGCTAAGCCACGCCTCATGTAGACAATTGGAACCTGCCGCTAGGCTTTTTTCTTCTCCATCCCTGATATTTTCAAATAGAAAATCTTTTAGTATCGACAAGAATATTACCATGCACAAAAACCAGGAAGACCATTTCTGAGGTATACTTACAAAGGCAGCATAATACACAAAGGTCAATCCGGCCAAAACAACAAATGCAATTTGAAATACATTGTACCTGTAATGTGATAATAACCAGCAAGTCAGACAATGTCTTCATGGGTAATGGTAAAAAACTAAACCCACTTGGGTATCATATAAACTGCGTATGCTAATTACATCCAAAAAGAAAAATAAATAAGTTCTACAGGTCTTCAGATCTCTAAGGTGTCATGCCAATTTACTGTACATATCAGACAACAGCATTCAGATTAGAATCTTTTGTTTGCCAATTTTTGGTGTTTGAATGGGAAGGAGGAAAAATAATACAGCCATCCCACTGTGTAGTCCAAACTTACTAGTTACAAAATAAGGAAAAACTGTTCCAAGTAAAAGTGCAGGGGACGAGAGGCAGAAGAAACAAGAAAGAAATCCAGCTTAACTCACTTGTACAAATATTTAATTCCACGAAGAGACTCCAAAGTGTGACCAAATATTTCCTGGGCTGCAGTTGCTTGGGCATAGTAGGCAAATGCAGTGGAGCAAAACTGAATCACGCTGAAAAAGTAAAACAACAGAACTTTCAGCAAGGTTGTTGACATTATCACGACAACATAAGTGTCTCACACTATGTAGAACACTATTCTCAACGCTTCAAAACACTTACAATACTACTCAAACAATGAATCATGTAATGCCTTGACATCACAAATTTAAAAGTGAAAGGGGAAATCAAAGCCTAACAGCATCACCATTTTGAGTTTCACTCTTTTGAAACACTATCTTTGAATTGCATATGAAGCCAAAGAATATTAAAGCATTACCATGCCGAGTTAGAGAATTTTGATTAAATAAACATAATATCCTATTTGGAATTGAAGGTACAGACTATACTGACCTAATGGAACAAAGAAGGATAAGGCCCACATTAAACAGAAAAGAGTTCATGAGAGTTGCTCCCCACCTGCCAGAGGCATTTACGTTGTGAATTATCAGTAAGTATATTACATAATCAAAACAGAAAAATACAATGATCAATTGAATTACTTCATGGGATGTATAGTGATGAAAACTAGTCTTAAACCAAGCATCGTGGCACCAGCAATCACAGCAAGGAGAAGGTAGAAGCAGAAAAATGCAAACGCAGCTGTGCCAAGCAGACCTGTTAAAACAGAAAATAACACACATTACTTAGAATAACTAAATGAATATCAGCATATAACAAATCAGTAGGAAAGATAACATCAAGAAAAGCTAATATATTGAATGTGCATTTCAACTTCCAACATACCCCAGACATCATCTAGCTTGATGAAAACTTCATTCAGGAAAGGAGAAAGGGGAGGATCAATTAATAGATAGATAATAATATGAGCAATCCATGCCACTGAAACAATCAGCCTGTCATAAATTTTAAAAACCTGAGTTAGATATTACATGGGAAACATACTTGCTTAATTAAGTAATCTTTGTAAGAACTAAGTAAACGTCATCAGACACCATGCATTCACAACAACTTTTATTGTTATGTATCACTGCTTACCCTAGAATTCCGAAAACAAGTTTTGCCAGATAACCAAGAACTGTTAGTGCCCATGTTGTCTCAGCCTGCATTCATGCAGGATCAGTTAGAAGGGAAATCATTACTGATTACACATTGATTATGGCAGGTAGTTAAAAACTTGGAAATCTGAGTAACGACCTTTTCCCCTTGTGGATACATCTCTTCAAGAAGTTTTACATCTTCTTCTAATTGAAACAACTCCTGGAAATTATGTAAGATAAGCAAATTACTAGAATCACAACACAGACTATGAAAATTCAGTAACTGTACAGTTACTTCCCCAAACTAGAAGACGATGAGTTAAATTATATTATATAGAAAGCCCATGCCAACACGGACATCCTCATAAAAAGAATGCAGTAAAGACTAATGATAAATCACCAACATTTCTTTACCTTTTCTACTTCCTTTACATTTTTACGATATTTTCTACCCTTTGCACCACTTCTTTCTTCCTGATGGAGAGCCTCAGCTGCTTTTTTCAACTCTTTTGCTTTTTTACCAAGTTCGGTTGCTTCCTACAGTATCCAACCAACCGTGTCATAAAGTTAGTATGGCATATCATATCATATAAGAAATACGCATACAATCAACAATTTAATATAATTCCTTCAATAACAACATATAGCACCTTGATATACTGCGAGCGAGTGATAACAGCCTTTGGACGTCGGATAAATGAAAATATAAGTCCTAGCGGAAGACAAGCAATACCAACACCACCAAATATCTGTATTGAATAGTGACAACAAAATGGTAAATCCCACAGATAGCAAAACTTGTACTTACTATGATGTGGTATGGAAAGCCTATATTTTACATCTAGAAAGTTAACACAATATCATTCCCTAAAGAGAATAAAATAACACAATATTCTAAGTCTAATTCACATACACTTGTGAAGGATATGACAACCACCACCAAGCCTAAACCTAGACTGAATTTGAAGCAGGAGTTATAAGTTTTATGAATAATGAGCTTACAGCAAAAAGCACAGATCCAACAATAGTAGCAAGAGCTACAACATATTCTGGAAAGGTTGAACGCATAGTCCATGTTTTCTCTGATGAAGGGCCAGCAGAGTATGCAGAGCACTGTTAATAACAGAGAGGACAATAAAACAGAATCAGTACAACAAAAATATTACTGCTTCTGTTCAGAAAATAACAGAAGTAGAAAAATAATAAACTATTCCAGGGGAAAGAATACCTGATGGGCACCACTTCCAACACATTGTTGACCACTACTGAGTCCCCATGAGCTAGGAAATGAAGTTGTTGATGAAGAAAGATGCCTAACTGTAAAATCCACCTTACCAACAACCCCTAATATATAATCACATAATGAAACCACAATCAGACAAAGCTCATATTAAACCACAAAAGATTTGAAATATTTACACTTGATTGTGGGTGGATTGTATGTTTTTTTTCTACAATTCAATTTGAAATGATGAATGAAGATGCTTATCCTTCGTATTGCTATTATTATTATACTCTGATACTCAGATCATAATCTGATAAAAATATAAAATTATAATTGTGAATCATGAATTTAGGGAATCAAGTAATATTTTCACATTTGTCAAGTATTTTTGTTTTCATGTAGATAGGCTTTTAAGCATTTTTTTGGTTTCTAACTCCAACTACCTTATAAGGGAAAGCAAACTGATTTTTTAAGTTGAAATGTTCAATAACTGTAGTTGTTCTTTTGGGAAAAGCTTTTCTTGTTATGTTTGGGTCTTCTTCCCCACACTTTTCATCTATCTTCACCAAGTCCAAGAATCATTCCGCCACCTTGCCTCCCCATTAACGTAAACCACTCCTTTTCTTAATCCATCACCAAACATTACTTATAAATCACTTAAATTGGTTAAGCAGGACTTTCCTTAAAGCCTGCAAATAATCAAAAATTAATCTCCAGTCTTTCTTCACTTTTATTTTAATAACCCACCTAAAAAACACATATTTTGTCACATTTAGAGACAACTGTACTAAAGTAACCATCAAACAAATCCAATCTACTCAACACCTAATATTGGCCCCTATTCAAAACACAAAAGCTTTTCCACTTCCCATGATTCCTTCACTAAACTAATAGCCTCAACACCCAACACATTCTCACTCACATAAACTCTTAAATGGCTGCTCCTCTCCTGTCTGCAAAAATCCCAAAGAATGTGCCAGCAAAGTCTCACTATTTCAAGTATTGACCCAAATGCATTAATTACCCTAATTCCACCATTTCTTTTCACGTTCATAAACTGTCCTATACTACCAATTTGACATCAAACAAATTCAATCCATTATCCAACCACCCAAGGTTCACGTAATCCTCTCAGTCCTTGAAAATACACTTCAACTGACACACAAAGTACAACTCAGTCCTACCTTACACACATTAGTAATAGAAAATATTCAAATTTAACAAAAGTTGATATCATCCATACCATACAAAATACCCAGAACAAGAGCGCACACTATAGCAGTCGTCACCACCCAACACAATGCACTCTTAATCCTTTTACCAATACTCCTGCAAACAAAATTCACAAACATCAAACACTTCAAATCCAAACCTAAAAAAAAAACGTTTTCTCAATTCTTCACAAAACAAAAAAAAAACTACCTACTTGTCCTGGTCGCCTTCGTAGTAGAACATTGCGAACGGAATGATGAAGAAGACGAGAACGGCATCGATGATGTAAACAGCGAGCCAAAGGTCTTTCATCGGAAGCGTGAGGTTACACGCGCCATTGTAAATAGCGTGCCGGCAAGCTTGCCGGTTCGCCACATCGGCGGGAAGCATAAGTATAGAGATTGCGGCCACCGATAGTCCCAAAACGACGACGAATTTGGGGAAGTAAGCCTGGTTAACGTCATCGGGATGCTGGTAATTCACGAGAAGGTACACATTGACGAGGAACACGATCACACAAACCACTATTGCTACGATCACGAGGGCGAGGTTGAAATCGCCCATACCGATTCGCGAAATTCGAATCGATTTGTGAAATTCGATTCACGATTAGGGTTAGGATTAGGTTTTCGTTCGGATCTGGTTTAGAGAGAGGGAAATGGAGAGGAATAGAAGATTTGGCTCCGGTGGGTGGTTTTTTGCTACGGTAACGGTGATGGTTTTGATGTATAGGTTGGAATGACGGTTATGTCCTTGTTGCAGTTGATAAATAGAGTGCGTGATGGTGGAACTGTTATGGGTATAGATGTAATTTGGCGGGGTTTGTTTCGATGTGCAAGCAAAATTCAAACCAGGCTGTTCCCCCAAATTAAAAATGGGAAGGAAGACGCGGTTATGTGATGGAACTTGGTAATGGGCTGAACCGGCCCAATATGTTCTGGCTCGGCTAGCTGTTTTGGTCTGGTTAATTGCATGGCTTGAAGAAAATTAATGCTTTGACCAAAAAAGATTTAGTGTTGATAATTTTGTTTTTGAAAAGATTTTTAACTAAACTAGTATTTATTGTAAGGATTTTTTTTGGTCAACTTTATTAATGATAATTAAATGTATCTTTCATTTTTGGATCATACTAATAAGTGAAATAAAATAAAATAAAATAAAAAAACAAGTTTTGAATAGAAATTTTCACTTTTAACAATTTCAAAGTATGAATTATACATCTATTAAAATATTTTTTATACAATTAAATTTTTAACAAGTGACCCTAGAATACTTGTTAGCTTTTTCCTTTATTTATTTTTGTGATGTATAGTTATTTCAAAGAATTTTTTATATCCATTCAATTTCTCAAAAGAAATAGAGCTAACATTTACTTAGTTTTTTTATGTATAAAGTTAATAAATATTTAATTCATGTGACATGTTATAAAAACTAGTTTAAGCACTGGGGTCGTGCATGGGTTAGGAACTACCGTTTTAAATAGAGTTTAATTTATTTGCGATAAAGATGTAAAAAAAGTTACACAATCATTCATATTAGTAATAGTGATTAGTGATTGTAAAAATTATTATGATTAAAATTAAATATTTTTATAATTTAATTGTTATAATTGACTAATCATCTAAAAAAATACTTACAGTGACGGCACATACATATAAATTAAATTTTGTAAGTCAATCTCTAAAATTTTGTATATTGTGCTGATAAAAAAAAATATTGCTATTATAGTATTTGATATTTTAAAATAATAAATAATAAGCATAGTTAAAAAAAATTATATTTTGGTATATAAAAAGTAATGACAACTCAAATAATTACCAAACATGTATCACACTAAAAATAAACAAAATATAAACTAACTTCTATGTTTTTCAGAGAGTTAATTTCCGTGTTAAAACTTCTAATTATGGTTAAATATATATCCCTTTTTGACATGAAAGTCCAAAAAATTAAATTTTTACATTAGGACATTTTCATTTATTATTACTATATACGATGTTAATAATGTAAGACATTTACACAATTATAGTTAAATTAGATAAATTAATAATGTAGGATATTCATTATTAGGGATGGCAATTAGACCCAGACCCAGTGGGTACCCGTAAAAAAAACCCATAATGGGTAGGGTAAAAACCCGCATAATGGGTATGGGCACGGAGACGGGTAATTACCCGCAAAATTAAACGGGTATGGGTACGGGTACGGGTACTATAGTACCCACCCCGCACCCGCATTTATATAAATATATTATTTATTTATTTATTTATTATATTAATATTTAGTTTAATTAATTGTTTTCCATTATGTTTTAATATCTATTAATATCATTGGACCATTACAATATTTATAATCAAATCAAAATATAAACGTTTACAAACTTTTTAAGAATTTGATTATGATGAATAGTTAAATAATTGTGACTTTATAACTAAGAATTATATCTTATTAATTGTGTCTTTATAATTATACTTGCAACTTATAAATTGTTTTTACTGATTTCAAATAATATTGTTGTAAGACTTGCAACTTCATAAAATATTATTATGGATATTTGAATGTGTATTGTAACAAGTGTTCAACTGAAATGTTTTGAGTTAGAAAATATTTTGGTTTATAATATTTTATAATTTAATTTATGATATTTGGATAATTTTTAAATGGGTAAATACCACATATAGTCCTTTAACTTAATTTCAGTTAACGTTTTAGTCTTTTATCTTCTTTTTTTCCCTAATTTGGTCATTTATTTTAATTTTAAGTGACAATTTGATCTTTTATGTTTTAAAATGTCAACAATTTTATCCTTATTTTTTGCAAAATTTCAAAAAATTCATCAAAAATTTCAAACAAAACACATAAAATTAATTATCATCCTCAATATAATGCAATTTCATCAAATTTATAACTTAAATATTTAAATAAACTCATATTTTTATCTCTAACAAAATCAAATAAAAAATGGCACATATGAGTTTATTTGAAGATTTGAGTTACAAATTTGATAAATTTTATTTTATATTAAAGAATATAACTAAATTTATGAGTTTTGTTTGAAAATTTTGATGAATGTTTGAATTTTTGTAAAACAAAGATAACATTGTTAACATTTTAAAACATAAAAGATTAAATTGTCACTTAAAATTAAAATAAAGGACTAAATCGGAAAAAAAAAATAAAGGACTAAAACGTTAACTGAAATTAAGTTAAGGGACTATATGTGATATTTACACTTTTTAAATTTAATCACAAAATAATATTTATTTATCGATTTATTTTAGTTAAAGTGTGGGTAATGGGTATGGGTACGGGCACTTAGGTACCCAGAGGGTAAGGGTACGGGTATTAAAGTTGATACCCAAGAGGGTACGGGCACGGGTATGGATATTTTTTTAAATTGCGGGTATGGGTACGGGTACTATAGTACCCTACCCAAACCCTACCCATTGTCATCCCTATTCATTATGAGAGGTACCAAAATTGAAATACTTCTCAATTATTTTTTTCAATATTATATAAATAAATAAATACTATTAAAAAAATGTTAAAACCATTATTGTTGTACAGGAAAATGTTAAAGTGTATTTTTTATTTTCCTTCTTCCCTAGGGTTTGAATAAGTTTTTTTTACTTCTTCATTTCCATGTAGCTTTATATGTCATATTTATTATTGAAATATGTTCGCGAGCGTTATCACTTTGTAATATTTTTATTTGAACATTAATTTGTGTGTTTATTTTTTAGCGAAAGGTTTGAAAATTTGAGAAAACATTTGAGCGGTTTTTCATTAAAAAATATCCAAGTGCATCGGAAAAAATCATCAATAAAAGTAACAAAATATTAAAATCTCAAACATTAAACAACATGACTCGGACCCCAAGTATCAAAGTGAACTAAAGCAAAAGGAGACATAACTTTTTTATTGACTCTATTAGAAAATAAACACCTAGTATGTTTCTTGAACTGACACGACTCACACTCCAAGGTAAACACTTTTGACTGTCAGAACCATTAGATGCAATTTTTGAAGGCTACGATGGCCCAAACGTTGATGGAGAGTATGTGGAGACTCAACAGCTGAACATGCAATCAGTGTCGTACGTAGGCATGGCAATGGGGCGGGGGCGGGGGCGGATTTCGCTTCCTCCACACCCGCACCCGACTAAACTGGGAAAACCCGCACCCGCCCTCGTTTCATAGCGGGTGTAAAATATAGACATCCATCCACGCCCGCAACGGGTCTCGGATTTCCCCGCCCGCAACGGGTCTCGGATTTCCCCGCCCGCACCCGCATCCACTCATATATATAAAATTATAAATTGAAAAATCATATTTATTATAATAAAATAATTATTATTAAATAATAATAAAATTAAAAAAATATTTTCTATAAAGATAAAATTATAATTTTTAATATTTAAGAAAATATTAAATATATTTAATATATATATATATATATGTATATAAAATTTAAAAATTGCAATAATATTACTTGCGGTAATATAAGCCTTAAGACTCATACCCTACTCCAATTATCGTCCCAATACTGTGATCCTGCACAAGATCAGAATCATTAGCAAATGAAACATAGTAAAGTAGGGTATAAGTGAGTTTACTGATGGATATTAAGTTAAATGGACAATCAATGAGTGTGTCCATATAAGTCAAACATGAGAAAAATAATTTATTACCAGACATATGATTAGAGGCACATGAGTCGAGTATCCAAGGTCTAAGTGAAAAAGATTATGTATCAAAGGCAATAAGATTACCAATCTAAGCAATAGAAGCAACTTGTGTGGTAGTTTGCATTTGGGCATTCAACTTGACGTACTCATTATACTATGTAAATGAAAAGTAACTTGATCACTTGTGTTATTGGCCTCAATTTGAGCAACATTGATGATTTTGGTTACGGTTGATTAGCTTTGGTGCGACATTGTGCTTCAACATGGATAAAATGATTGCAATAAGTGTAGCAAGTTTAAGCCCAATTATGTCCATGTTCTTCTCCTCTACCACCTCGTTGATAAGAATTAGATACGCGTGTAGTAGATTCAACTGACACATTGAGAGAAGCAGGGTTGGAGTGGGAGTTGAAATGGCCGAAAATTGTTGTAATTGTTCACAAACAATGTCATATGAGGAAACAGTAGCACTAGAGAAAATTTAGTTGCAAACTGAGTTAAGATCTGGAAACATCCGCTGAAACACCCGTAAGGGCCAAAACGTTAAAGAATTTTCCACATTGTTCATCATGTGTTTCAGCACTATTAGTAAAAGGAATAAGTGCATGCAAGTCAACAATTAAACTATCAAACTTACTTATATAGCTTTGCATATCCATTTCTTGTTTTTAATGGAAATAACATTAGTGACTACAATGTATAAACGATTAACGTCATTGAAATATGTCTTATTCTCCTTTGTCCACACATTGTAGCATGTTTTAAACGAGCAAAATTGAGATTGACGTTTGACATCGATTGAAAACCAAAGAACATTGCATAGAGAGACATCGATCTGTTTCCAATTGTCTTGATCCTTGAAAGCGACATCCTTGGATTGTTTAAGCAAATGATCCTTATGATATTGCCCTTTAGACCAAAGTTTAACTACAGCTACCCATCTTGTGTAATTGGCAGCATCTACCAATTTAGATTGGTGACTTCTAGACTAAGATTGACCCTCAATCACCCATCTCCGGTGGATGAAGAAAAAAAGCTAGGAAAGGTGATTGTTAAGGGCTTTTAAATTGACAACATTGAATAATAAAAATTATGTACTCCAAAGGTATGAATTTAGTTATGATCTACAATCATTGACACAAGTTGAAAAAAAATATAAGGAGAAGAAAAAACAAATAAATAAAAAGAAATGGAAATTGTTAGATGCACCCCCCAACAACTAAATTGGGTATTTTTTTATTTTTCCACGTAAAATTTACATGCATTTTCCTTTTCAGTTTTTTACTCCTCATTTCTTCACCTCCCACTTTTATCAGTTGAGATATTTCTAAAAGTTTTTTAATCTACCATAAAATTCATCTAAAGTATTTATAGTTAAAATGAAATGGCATAGTCCGATTTACATTAATAGTAAAAAACACTTTAAAGTTACTTTTATAATTTTCGTAAAAACCGGTCATTTCAAAAATATATTTCTATCATATAAATTTTAATGATTATGGTAAGGATTTTAATTTTTTTAAAAATAACATCATAAAGAAAATGTTTCTATGTAACCATCATGGTATAGCATAAGTGGTAGACGTTTGAATCCTAAATAATTTGGCCAATAGTTTGATATTTGGTTGGTGTGTACCAAAAAACATATGTTGAAAGAGTATAATCTCTTTAAAAGCAAAGAAAGATGGAGTTGGAGAGTGGGGATTACAATTAAAAGTAGATCATCGGCAACGAAAAACATCGACATTAATGTTCCCACTACAGTTACAGACTCGAGTGTGGAAGGTAGTAGCTCAATGGCAAGAGATCAGGCTTTAGAGGAGTCCTCTAGAAACAATGTGTATAGTTAGTTAGAAGAGTCACCCTAAAGTAGTTCATACATTAAGTAACCTCTTAATATCGTAACAACTTTTGCACGATTTTCAAATTTGAGAGTTCATGAAGAAATAAACTCATACTAGATGAAATCGTTAAAGTTTGATATAAGAATGATGCAACTTAGAAACTTGCGCATAGCTATCGAGAATGAAAGGTTAATTAATGTAGGAACTCTCTTTTTCTCCCTTTCTCTCTCTCCCCTTCCCCCTCCTTTGAATCCATTTGGATAATATACACAAATGCATGCAAAAAAATCTCATTTACAGCTCTAGATCAACATAGAAGATCACCCCATATATTACTATTCAAATCATCTAACATCCTATTATCTTCGTCTATTAGGAAAAATTTGGATATTTATTGACACAAAAAACTATTATCTTTATCTCTTATTATAAGTTCATTTTTTATTTTCACATATATCAAGAAAAATGTGTAGTCTATTAGTCTCTTAATACCCTTTGGAAATAGATGTATTCAACCTTAACTTATTATATTCTAAATATAAAATTAATATACTATAAAAAAAATAAAACTAACCACAATTTAGTCCATGAAAGTGTAGGACACTGTCACATTGGTCTCTAAATTAACAAAAAAAAAAATCAAAGTTAGTCCTCTAACTATTAAAAATGTGATCAATTTAGTTCAAGTTGATCATTTTAGTTGATGACGTTAAACGAAGATGTGACTCAATCTTAATACCACTAAAGTTGCTCATATGACCAATGAATAAAATAAAATGAAATGAACATAAAAAAAAAATTAATCAATATCATTATGTCTTCATGTTTTTTCTCTAATCCCGATTTGGACATTTGGTGAAAAATTTCTTCCGGAAAATTATTATTATTATTATAGGCTCTTTTGTTTCTATAAGATAGAGGAGTGATAGTAATGTATATTTTTTTTATAGGTCTAATAACATTTTTTTTTTTAATTTATATTATCTACTCGTTTGAAATTTAAATGAGTTTTAGTAAATAATATAACCCTGCATAATTTAGTTTGACTTATTTGAATTTTTGAATGATTAAACAATATGTATTTAAAATAATGTGTTATATAATATGATAAAAAGACAATTCTTACTTATGATATAAATCTCATTTTTTTTTTTGTATTGTCGGTAAAAAAAAACCAAAACTTAAACAAAAACTATAACAAACTCAATATATTTTAGAATAGTAGATTTTCTATATGTTATATTTTATTTTCTCTCGCATATAGAATTAGAATAAAAATAAGAAAATAATAAACGGAAGAGTTTTTTGTGATCTTCAACCAATTATGTGCTTCAATATAATTACCGGGGTCAGGGGCTATTAGCTTGTTTCCAATATTCAACAACTTCATCAAATCAAGATTTGACAATTTCAAGATCTTCCTATCAAATGGTTTGTTCTCCACTATCATAATAGGTGAGTTTCATAATTGAGAGTTTCATGACTCATACAACTAAATAATTGATATCATGATCAATAAGTATGTGAGTTTAAAAATAATTATAATTAAAATTAAATATTACTTATGATCTAATAATTCTGATGAGCAGTTGACTACGTTAGGTGAGAAAATTACATTTTCCAATTACCAAAAAAAGACGAAGTATTTTTGTTAAGAAAATTATTAAAATAATTACAATTTTAAAAATCGTCTTATATTAAAAATAACGAAATCTCGAAAATAAGCTTTATTAGAAGAGACAGAGACAGTTAAGTAAAAATCATTTGAGACCTTGGCCCATTACCTACAAGGTACGTAGTGTAGGACTAGGACCACCTCTAAACCTTTTGTAGGGTTGTGATTGAGCAACCTTTTTGTTAATCACAAGTTGTTTCTATACATTTTTGGCTTCATAAGAAGTTAGATATTAGATATTAACGATAACAACAGCTTCCTTGCACAATTTGGCTTCCTATAGAAAAACATCACATGATGCAAATTATGACAAGAAATTGGTGGAGCCCACCTCCTGCGGCAACTTTCGTGTCACTATTTTAAAATCTCACGAGATACTAATGGACAGTGTCTCTTTGTAATCATTTGAATCTTGATTAATGTCAAGCATTCGGTGTTCATTAAGGATAGTGTTGAATATGGCTCGTATTCAATCTACATTGTATGAATCGCCGATATTATAAAATATTATTTGCAATAATGAAACTTTAATTTATTCGTTTAATAATACGAACTTACATTTGCTATGTGGTTATAGACATATGTACCATTAGATAAACGTTTTGTATACTTACTTGTGATTCCTTTTTTTACTCTTTTAAGATCATGTTGTTCTATGAGATAATACTAGTTTAACGGGGTAAATGAGTTGAGTTATTTGGGATTAGTTCACTGAATATTTTATGAAGCTCATTTATTTATTTAATTAAAGATCATTCACGTGGTTTTTGTTTTTTTTTTTTTGAAATTTT
>JBBPBT010001034.1:449296-462890 GCA_037974875.1 Cicer bijugum
AAAGTGTTGCTTATATTTAATTATAAAGAAAAGTAGTTATCACACAATAAAAAAAAAAAGTCCTTATTAAACTAGAAATAAAAAAATAAAAAAATAAAAAAAATTATTTATTATATTTCATAAATTAAAAATAGAAAATTCTAAAAAAAAAAATCCTTAAATATTATAACGAAGCTTCCCGGAAGGTCTCAAATTTTGGAATGTTTCACAATAAAAGTTTTGAAGCATACGGTATAAATATACATAATGAGTAACAAAAACAATACATTGCAGTAAAGAGATAGTAGTAGCCATATACACGAAGTGAGACAGTTACAAAGGTTGTACTATACAAAAGATATTGTCTTGATGCAAAAATGGGTTCTCGCCAAATACAACAAGAACCATGGTTATTGGAGAATGGTAATCCAAAGGTTTTGACAAAGGAAGCAAGACATGGACATGGAAGAAGTAGAACAGCACATAACATGTCTTCTTCTTCCTTACGCAAGAAATCTGATCATACTCTTGTGTCTAAGGTTCGATGTGTTTTGCTTAGGAATTTTTTGGTTAATATTCAAGAGGTTATTCTTGGTACCAAACTTTCCATTCTCTTTCCTGCTATCCCTGCTGCCATTTTGTCTCATTACTTTGGCTTAGGAAAGGTGAGTTCATTCTCTTAATTAATTTTGTTTATTAATTCTTTTTTACTTTAACTTATAATTAATTATTTTTTATTGTTATTAATTATTGCAAATAGTCATGGGTTTTTATATTGAGCTTGCTTGGGCTTACTCCACTTGCTGAACGTGTGAGCTTCCTCACTGAGTAAGGAATCCTATGAACTTGGTTTATATTTTATTAATCATTCATTTTATACAATGATTTTTTGTTGGTTAATTTCTGATTCTTGTTTTATTTTCTCTGTTTGTGATTGTTGCTTCCAATATTCCAGACAAATTGCCTTCTTCACTGGTCCTACAGGTATAAAATTGTTCATTACTATTAATTAATGTTCAATTTGAATAATTTAATTATAATTCTCTCAACTTTGATTTTCTCATCCAGTACCAATCACATGTTGTAGGCTCTTTTTATAGCCAAACAAAACATGTTACATTTTTCATCTTATTAATAGTAACATCAAAGGGTTTATTGGTAAGTATACTTTAGTATAATTGATTATGATGCTAATTGGTTTATGTATTCTCAATTACAGTTGGAGGACTTCTTAATGCAACATGTGGGAATGTTACTGAACTCATTATAGCAATATTTGCTCTTACTAGCAACAAAGTTGCTGTGGTTAAGTATTCACTTTTGGGTTCCGTCCTTTCAAACCTTCTTCTTGTTCTTGGAACCTCTCTACTTTGTGGTGGCATTGCAAACCTTGGAGTGGAGCAAAAATATGACAGAGTAAGACCCTAAAAATCCATTTCACACTTTAATTGTTTTAATTTTATTTTTAACCTAGTGATTAGACTCAAGTGGTTATTGAAGTTCAATTAAAGACGAATCGTTCAGAATAATCCGAGTTAAATCCTGACTAGAACAATCATTGACCAAACTTTACTTATCTCTTCGTTGATCTCCTGATTACCGAGACCCTTTTCCCTTAAGAACTAGCTGGTTAAGACAAAAAAATGTGACTGATGCAGCCTTAATCGCAGTTGTGTTGCGATTGTAAAGACATAAAAATATTAATGTCACGGTCATAGTTCTAAATTGCAGCTGCATCAGCAACATTTTGTTGCAATAGTATTATTTACATGATAACCGCAAGTGCAATTTAGAATCATAATCACAATCTTAATCACAGTTGCAGCCTTTTTTCAAAACCTGATGTTTAATCTAATTTAGTTCTTTAATTTCTCTATAGTGAAATAATGTTCTTAATCATTGATTTTTTTTTCTTGGATGTTGAATTTTGCAGAGACAAGCAGATGTTAACTCACTTATGCTGCTTTTGGCATTGTTATGCCACTTGCTTCCATTGCTATTCAGATATAGTGATCCCTCTGCTGAGCTCACTGCTGAACCTTCCCTCTACTTGTCAAGATCTGCTAGCATTGTCATGTTGGCTGCATATTTTGTTTACCTAATCTTTCAACTATGGACACACAGACAATTATTTGAAGCTGAAGAGGTATGCTTTCTATTAAACCATTAAAATGATTGAAATGTTGATTTGCTATTCTAATTCATTACAATAAAAGTATTTTTGATTAACATGATACATTGTTGGACAGGAAAATGAATGTGAGAACAATGAGTCAGATGAACAGGCTGTGATTGGATTTTGGAGTGGATTTGCTTGGTTGGCTGGAATGACTGTGTTCATTGCTTTGTTGTCTGAATATGTGGTGGATACAATTGAGGTAATTGAAGATCTAGTTTGGAGTGATTTTGAATAAATAGCTCAATTAAGCACTTGTTGAATAAGTGTTTATCAAATAAACACTTATGCATACGCTATTTCTATAATAATACAATGATTGATTTATTGACGGTGTAAAACTTTTTTTGCATGTGTATGAAAATTAATCTAAAAAAAATTGGCTAAACGGTTTTTGTATCAGTTATAATATTTTTCTTAAGCTCGTGGAGAGTTTATATTGTAAGGTTACATGAGCTTTTAGACATGTCATATTAACTATCATAATTAATAGCAAAAATTTCATTCTTAACAGGATGCATCAGATTCATGGGGTTTATCTGTGAGCTTCCTCAGCATTATCTTGCTGCCAATAGTAGGCAATGCAGCTGAACATGCAGGAGCAATCATTTTTGCTTTCAAGAACAAGCTTGTGAGAATTCATCTAACTCATAAACTCATATAAGCCAAGCTATAAAGTTCATGATTTGAAAGAAGAAAAAAAAACATTATTCTAGTATATAAACTAAAGTATTTAATATCATGAATGCAGGACATATCCTTAGGTGTTGCATTGGGTTCAGCTACTCAAATTGCTATGTTTGTGGTAAATATTATACTCACACCTTTTGAAATGTGAATTGATATATACTTTCATATAGTTTTTTTTTATTTGAATAGTAATGAAAAATTAATATGATACAATATAGGTTCCCCTGTGTGTGACTGTTGCTTGGATATTGGGTGTGAACATGGACTTGAACTTCAACCTCCTTGAGACAGGTTCTCTTGCTTTGTCAATTGTGGTTACAGCCTTCACTTTACAGGTATGTTTAACATGCAATAATTTCAATTAAAGAAAGAAAAAACAATTTTTTACTTTGTATTTTTTCAGTTTCAATCTCTTAATGAAATGTTATAATTGATCACAAAACTATACAATTTTATTATTTGTAGGATGGTACTTCTCACTACATGAAAGGGGTTATTCTCTTGCTTTGCTACTTTGTTATTGGAGCTTGCTTCTTTGTACAAAGAACAGTCACAACAGGTAAGTAAATAATGTATAATCAATTAATTAATTATCCCAAACATTGATTTTAAATTGCACTTGCAGTTACGCTGCAAACTTTTAAATTATGATAAATGTGATCAATGCGACCGTAATTGTCATTGTGACATCTCTTAAATCCTTATATTGTGATCACAATTGCAGTTATGAACCACAATTTAAAATCATGATCCCAATTTTACAATATAGTCAAAATATATACCAATTCTTATAAATTCTGAATTTGTAATTCTTATATCTAAAATTTGTATGTCCTCTTATTGCACAGACCTAAATGATGTTACTAACATCAATATTAAATCAGTCACTGATGCAGTTTTAAGCGCCTAATAGGTAAGTCTATGTTATGTGAAATATATATAATCCTTTAATTTTGTACAAAGTTTTATGTAACTATATAATATGTGAAATTGGATTTCAGGCTTTGGCCTATTTTGGCCTCTTCCATAAATGAAGGATGGTGGTATCCAAATTCAATACATTGGTTATTGGTTCATTTTCCATTATTTTGTGACATCCAGATATGAAGGAAAGAAAATGTTTGCAGTGGCTTGGCATTTTAATTGAAGACCTTGTGAATAGACCTCTAAGATTTTAAATCATGTTCTATCACAAAGTTGTGTCCTATATTGCATTTTATTGTATATGGAATAAATGGAATTTGTTCTCGTGAGTTTGAGCTTGCTAAAGCAAATCCCTTTTGAATTGTTGAGTTTTTTTTTTATCATTTAATTATATCTTTTGCAAGGGAGTTATAAGAATAAGAATATATTATAATATATTAAAATAGTCTTTCAAACTATTAATCCACTTCAATTAAAATTTTATGCCACATCATATTTATTTGTGTCATTTCACTTATTTGTTTAATTTTTTGTTATAATTATAATCTCTTCTCTTTCTATTATTTATACAGTACACAATTTCATTTTATTTATTACATTTCATAAAAAAAAAGTTTCAAAAGTAAACGAACATTAATAACAACTCATATTGTCATACACATTTCTCTATTATTTATTGATTATTTATTAAATGTGAATTTATTCTATAACTATTCCTAATATAAGTCTAAGATTCAAGAAAACATGATACCATAACCTCGAGACATAAACTATTGTTTATGCTAACTTCCTCTCTAATTTGAGTATAACGAAATTGCTTTTGTGGTGTTTGATGAAATACTTCAATTGAGTATTAACTTTGAGTTATTTTTCTCCTTTATGATCGTCTTTTTCTTAAACATGGAATTACTAGCCACTAGAATGTGTGTTCTATTTTATGCTTAATATTTAATTACATAATTTTAAATATCTAAATTGAATTTCAATCACGAGGTAAGTAATGTTTGATTAAAAATAGTTGTAACATAATATCAAATATAGGTGTTTCAAATACTAAATTCAATTTCCAATTGATATAATTAGTGTGAAAGATTAGACCTTTCTTGGAATTTACGAATGAGTTATGTTACTTAATATAACTCGTAAAGTACTGGTGCTTCCGCACACACGGGTACACGTAGTTATTATAATTCTCTCAAATAATAGTTAAAAAAAATCAATTAAAAAATAATTTATTATTTATATTATAAATAAATTATTTAATTTATTATAATTAATAATAAACAAATAAAATTAAAATTGATAATAAACAAATAAAATCAACATTCTATAATTATATATCTCAGACTTGTGATAAATTCCACCAAACGATCGATTAAATACGTCACGAGCTATGAATCATATAGTCCATGTAGTGCAAAGAATGGACACCATACTATTCTTTCTTTTACATATCTTAGATAGTCCAAAATCAGATATTTTTCGAAAAAAGTCTTCATCCAAAATAATATTTCCAAAAGAATGTTTTGGATTTTGATATCCACTTGTAAAGTCCCTGAAGTAAATCCTAGATGGAGGTTCTCTATTCCTTGGGCAATTTTGATTACAATTTGGTACAATGTATTCCAATCCAAACTAAAAATAATATCAAAAAATCCACTTTTATGAATGATCTTATCTAGTGAACCATGGACATGAATTCATATATTAGTGTTCTTTTGTTCTCATAATAAAAATCCAAGTGTGAGAGGATGTTCACATGGAATGTTCTACTATCATTTATGAATTCTTCTTCATTTCCCCTAAACTCTAGTAAACTTTCTTTGTACACAACACCATACATTCCTTATTCTAATTTATCTCAAAAACAGTTTGTTATGCTTTTCACATATGCATGTTTATATTGTTTTGTCACTAACAAATTATTATTTTGTATGAAATACTCTACATTATCATATTTTAGTAGAAAGATGGATGTTGAAGATCCATCTTTTTTATCAAAATATGATATTTTTTACATTTACAAATAATAATCACACTAAATAATAAAGTCAACACTAAATATTGTTGCCCATACATGTATGCTAATAATATAATTATAAATAATAATGATTGTATTACCACTAAAGTGAAGATAAAATAAGTAACTTAAATTGTCAAATTTAAATATAATATTATTTATTTATTTCATTACATAAACTTTCAAATACAATGATTCATATGACTAAAATTACATAATATCCAAATAGTTTCAATTCATAGAGGAAATGAGACTCTAAAAAAATTTGAGTTCAATCACAAGGTAAGAAATGCCTGGGTTAAAGATTGTTGTAACATAATATCGAATGTAGGTGTTTCAAACACGAAATTTACTTTTCCATTGATAGAATTAGTGTGAAGGATTTGGTATTTCTTTGGGGTTTTTGAATGAATTCGACATCCTAATACAACTCGTAAAATACTCACGCGTGCACGGGTTTGCGTCGTTGCCATAATTTTTTCTAAGATAATAGTTATAGAAAATTATTTAAAAATAATCTCTTATTTATATAAATAAAGAATTTAATTTACTATAATTAATAATAAATAAATAAATAAATAAATATGAAATTGATAATAAATTGTTGCAAATATTTATCCCATAAATACCATAATAATAATAATAATAAATAAATAAATAAGAACAATATATATGAGACTATTTGAGTCATAATACTATGCATCAGAGTGTTGGGAAAAACAACATAAGTTCAAAAGAATTAAGACACAATCACAACACAAGAATATAACGTAGAAACTCCAAAACCGGAGAAAAAACCACGGCCGCTGCCTAAACCGGCAACCAGAGAATTAACACTATGTGAAAATTGTTACAACACATAGACTTCTCTCAGAGAATTAACACTATGTGAAAATTGTTACAACACATAGACTTCTCTCACCCACACCCAACACCCCAGTACAACCACACTCTTACAAAGCAAATATTTAAACTAAGTCAGATACAAGCTTAAAGTGCTACATGCTGACTGGTGCTGGTGCATTTGAAAACAAAGGACCAAAACTCAATATATAGCCTTGGCCTTCTCCTAATTCTCCCACGCTAAACGATGTGGGACTTGCAATCAACCCTAACACAGAGATCTAATATGTTGGCAAAATAAACTTTGTTAAGGTGACTTGTAAAATATGTTTCAAATATATATATATATATATATATATATATATATATATATATATATATATATATATATAAATTTGTCACGGTGACTTTTTGTGAGAATTAAGGGTGTGAATATGTCAGGTCGACCGGCAGGAGCCTACGGCCTAGCCTACGTCAGACTCAAGTCATATTAGGCTTTTTTTTTCTTAAATAGATAAGGTTAAGACTTCTAAAAAAGTCTATTTAGTTAAAAAAAAAAAAGTCAGACTACATGCCACATAATAAGCCTTTTAGGTCTAGTAGGACGACATATTTAAATAAATATATATAAATAAGATTTTTTTACTACTTTAATTATTATATTAAATTTAGATATTTTTGTTATATATTCAACTTTTAATAATTTACGCATATTAATCTTATTTAATGTTTGACATATTTAAATGTATTATTATAAAATATAATTTAAGTATAATGTATATAAAATCATATTTTTCAAAATGTAATGTTAAATATTAAAATAGAATTTAATTTCATTAACATATTAACTTGTTAATCTATTTAAAAATATGTTTGATTCATTATTCAAAATTGTTAAAATGAAATAGGTTTTTAAGTAGACTAACAGGTCATACCAAACTTCTATCTAGGTCAGACCCAAGTCTAAAAAGTAAGTCTGTGATAGATCACATGACAAACTTAGACCTTAAATTTTTTGACAGGCCAGACTCAGGTATAACAAAGCCTAGTTCAGCCCAACATATTCCCAACCCTAAGGAGAATATAATAAAGGCTTTGGAGGATATGATATTGATGCAAGTGTGAAGTAGAAATGTCGATTTACAAGCAAATGGGGTTTGAATTATAAATGTCTCTATTTAAAATTTCCTGTAAAAACTTAAGATTTAACTCAAGATTGATCTTGGTTGTGAAAACAGAAAATAGAGAACTTTCTTAATTAATTAAATTTTGCAATTCAATTTATGTATTTAATTTGATAAGTAATCGGATTTAAATTAAATAGAGATAAAGGAAAAAATATCACACAACTATATATCTTGGTTCATCCAACTTGAGCTACATCTATTCCTCACAATTGTGAGATTTTCACTAAATGTTCAAAACGGAGAACAATCTTGGTTTACACCACTTTTCATATCAACCTTGATCAATTACACATCAAGTCTTTTCCACCTAGAAAGGATTTCAAAACAATCTCCTATCAATCTCTAGATATGAGTTTACACTTTACCTTTTTACCTTAAAATGATTTCATACACTCTACTCAAACTATACTCAACTCTTATAGTTTAAGTTTTACACAATTATAATAAGATTGTTTAGATAGAATTTGAGATGTCTCAACTTTTTTTTGAGATTAGATTCTTTATACAAGCTTCAAAACAAGTATAACAAAGGATTGATCATGTTTGTTTCTTGGATAGTACTGATAATATTAGTGTAGAATCAATATCTTCTTCTAATAAGTAGAATTTGATTGTTCTTGAAGTTGTCTTGATCATTCTTGATCTTGGAGAACATTCTCTATTTTCCAGATTTTGTCAAGAATGTTTTCCTTTCTTGTATGTTCAGTTTCTTGCCTTTTTATGTTAATTTATTTGCTTTGTTTAAATTCTATCTTTAATTTAATACCCTCAAACGTACAAGTTAAATTAACATAATATTTAGAATCAAAATTAACGTTCTTAATTAACCTTTGTTTATTTTCATCAAAACTTAAATTGAGAGTTTGTCTTAACAAAACGGCCCTTATAGCATTTTTATTACTTTATTGATTGATGGTTTGTTTGAGGATTTGTTTGCATGCACCATAGACAAACTATAATTATTGTTCTTACCATGTCATTTTCTTCCTCTAGGTTTGCTAAGTCATTAACATGTTTATCCTAAGTCATTCACATGTTTATCCTAATTAGCTCAAGGTCCTTATAAATTCAATCTAAAAAGAAATTTCAATGGTACTGGATGACTCTCTAATGTCATATTTATTTATTCCTCCTATCAATTCTAAAATCTACATATCATAACTATATACATCAAACTTGTAAGACACTCTGTCAAACGATCGACTAAATGTTTCACGAGCTATGATTCATATAGTCCCTCTAGTATCAATTATAAACACTGAAGTAGCAATATCAATCACAAACAAGTGGAGTTTGAATTGTGATCCTTTTTGAATGTTAATTCATGCTTTTACTTTTTAAATTAACTCAAGATCAATATTGATTTCACAAAAAAAAATACATAATGTTCTTGGTTAGTTAAAACAAATGAAACATATTATTTCTATGTGATCAATGATAGTGTGTGAGAAATAATACATGATAGAGATAAGAAAATCACACAATGATGTATTTGTGTTCATCTTATGTGGACTACGTCCAATCATCGCAATTTGTTAGTTTTTCCACTAATGTGGTTCACACAAGAACGTTCTTGTGTTCACCCAATCTTTCTTGATTCGTTACAACATCCACCTTTCAAATCTTCAAAGTATTTTAACAGTCATCTTTTAATCTATAAAGAATATTTACAAGTTACCTTTTAATTACTAAAAATAATTTTCACAAAATAATAAAACTATTTAAAGAGATAGATTTGAGTTTTGAATGATGTTATTTTAAGAGGCTGAAGGGTTAGAATATACTCAATACTTGTTTAAGATTGATTATCAGCAATAACTCAATAAAGAGATCACTAAATATAGTTATAGAGAGCTGAAGTTTTTGCACAACAAGAATTCATTGATTTTGTGAGGGCCAAAAGCCCTCACAAAGGATACATTTGTGGTGGCCTTAGGCAACCACAAATAAGATGGTCACAAACCTTTGTGGCGGACAAAACGTCCATAAAATATAAAATATTCATTGTCATTTGTGAGGGTAAAGGCTACCACAAAGTCCTCCTTTCGTGAGGGCTTAGACCGCCACAAATGCCTCCTTTTTGTGAAGGCGTAGGCCGCCACAAAGGTAGAGCTGAAATTTAAAATTAGGCTTTTGAGGAGCCTAGGCCGCCACAAATGTCTCTCTTTGTGAGAGCTTAGACTGTCACAAATAATGAACCAGATTAAAAAATAAATATTTTGTGAGGGCTTAGGCTACCACAAAATTTTCACATTATTAAAAAATTAATTTTATTAAATTCAAAATTAATATTAAAAAATGATATTATATATAATAAATTAATATCAATATAAATTTAAAATATAATATTATAGTTTAATTAAAATTTAAATTAAATTAAATTTAAATTAAATATATTATATATAATAAACTAATATCAATATAAATTAAAATTTTAAAATATAATATTACAATTTAATCAAAATTTAAATTAAATTTAAAATATTATATTTAAATTAAATTAAATTAAATTAAAATTAAATTTAAAAATTAAAATAACTATTATATATAAAAATATAATATTAATATAAATTAAAGTAGTTACTATCAAACCAAATAAAACATTCCAAAATTAATAAATCTTGTCTTACAACCGAAAAATTAAACACACTGTGCATAATTAAATAGGACAAGATTTAATGTGTTCATACAAATCAAAAATAAAATTATAAAATTATTCAAATACATCAATCATCATAATAATTCTTCTGATCAGCTCCACTCCCTCCATCATTATTTGTTAGAATGTTACTCGACGAAATGCACTCTTATATATATATATATATATATATATATATATATATATATATATATATATATATATATATCGATGTTTTATATATTAATTGTTTTATTTTTCAAAAGCATTACATATAAATTTTGACATACTTTATATGTCAATTAGGGGAGCATTTGCGAACAATATAATAAATTTTTATCAAGACTATAATTATATAAACAAAAATAAAGTTTTAAATGATGTTTAATGATTTTTTCAATAAAATAACTCCTTATATATAAACAAAAATAGAGACTATAAAAGTATATAAATTTTTTATACGAATTCAACTAATTAACTCTTTTTAATAACTAACAACAAATGTTAATATCATCAATTTTAATTATATTTTTTAAAAAATAGTTATATTAAAATCAATAAGTTTTACATGTGTTTCAAATTTGTATTTATCATATATTATGTAAACAACATAATTTCTATTTTTTTTTAAATAAATCTATAATAACACATATTTTACTAATCTATATTTTAAAAATAATATAAATATATTTATAATATCACATATTTTACTAATCTATATTTAAAATGTATAAAATACTAACTTGATGTCGGGTAGTGTCTGACTTGAAGCTTTCACAAGGCTGAGAACTCTTCGAAGTAAACACAATATCACCAGTGTTAAAATAAAAATTTAATAATATTAATTAAATAAATAACTTCAAATCAAAAATAAAATTAAAAAAATAAATATATAATATAAACTTACCAAACTTCAAGATAGTAAAGAAAAAGCTTGGAGAAATAATTTTTGTAGAGAGAAGGTGGAGAGAAAATTTAGAAAGAAGGTTTAGAGAGAAGGTATAAATGAAAAATGATAAGAGAAGTGGAGTGATATTTATAGAAAATGATTGATCCTTAGTGACGGCCAAAGCAGCCACAAAATTCAATGGTACAATGGGAATTTGTGACGGCTTTAACGATAAAAAAATAAGGCATTTGTGGCGGCCTGGGCGGCCATAAAGTGCAACAGAAAAATAGGAATTTGTGGCGGCCTTTGCAGCCACAAAGTACAACGGATCAATGCTTTTGTGGCGGCCTTTACCCTCATAAATGGTTGATTTTGTGGCTTAAAAAGCCCTCACAAATGACTTAAATTTTAGCTGGATTTTGTGACGGCCTAAGCCCTCACAAAATAACGTTGTGATTTTGTGAGGGCTTAGGCAGCCACAAAATCCAACTAAATTTTAAGTCTTTTGTGAGGGTTTTTTCAGCCGCAAATAAAGACCAATTTGAATTTTTGCATTTGTGAGGGCTTTTTCGGTCACTAATTTATGAGGGTTTTTTTCGGCCACAAAATATTTGTAAAGTTGGCTACAAATGAAGGGATTTCTTTTAGTGTTGCTTGATTGAAGAGTTTTGTTTGTTCGAATATGATGAAATGATTGCACAGAAAATTGTTGCAATTGTCTTCACCTTGATGCTTCTTTTATAGGCATGGAGAATGTTAGAAATGATTCAATATAGTTGTTACTAAACCTGAAGATAAGCATGTGCTCAAAGTGAGACTTAATAGACACGAGTGTTATTTAATTCAAAACGTTCTTCTTGGTAACCAGAATGTACTTGGTTTTGTCTCAGAGTCATGTTGAGCTTTATGCAAAAGATGCAACAACAATGTCCTTTCATCCTTATTGTCATAGTTGTATATGCTCATAGCTTATCAATCTAGAGATTGATCTGGTAATTGATCTTGATACTTTATTTTTTGCTTATTTAGGTTTTTAGCTAGACTTTTGGGCTTGAGTATAGTTTTGAGTAGTCATCGATATTATTTTATTTTAAGATTCGGATTATGGAGAGTGATTCATTCTATTTTTGTACTTAAAATGAACTAACAAGAATGATCTTCATAAACCAGAATGATCTTAAAATCAATTTCTAGTTTAGTTAAGGCATAATATTTTTTTGATTTATATCATGGCGTGATTGTTGAATGTTGTATGAATCTGTTTTGTCGTCTATCTTTTAATAAAACACTCAATAACATAAGTTAAACATCAACATAGTCATAATCATAATTATAATTTAATTAACTTGTTTGTTTATCTTCAAAACACTTGATTTAATATTTTACTTCAATAGACACAATACTATTATTTCTTTAATATATACTAGTTCAAAATATGATATTTTTGGACAAAAATCTTCATCCAAAAGAATGTTTTGGGGTTTGATATCAAGACGTAAAATCCTTAAAATACATTATTGATGGATGTACTCTAATACTCGAGCAATTCCTATTGCAATTTGGTACAATGTGTTTCAATCCAAATTACAAATGACATAAGGAAATCCAATTTTAGGAATGAACTTATCTAGTGAACCATTTCGCATGAATTAATATATTGGTGCTCTTTTGTTCTCATAACAAAAATTCAAAAGTGAGACAATTTCACATTTAATGTTCTACTAATATTAGCAACTTTATTTATGAATTATTCTCCATTTCGCTTAGACTCGTTTATTATTTTCACGACTACTCGATGACTATCAGACATCCTTACTTTATGCACAACACATATCTTTTGTAACCGAATTTATCTTGAAAATAGTTTATCATTTTTTTTTACTTTTGTAGATCTATATTGTGTTTGTCACTAACAAGTTATAACTTTACATAAAATCCTCTACATTGTCATGAGAAGATTCAATTGTTTTCTTAAAATCCATCTTTTAACCAAAATATACTTTCTAGCATTTACAAATAATAATTACAATAAATATTACAACTCCAACACTAAATATCGTTGTTGTCTATGCATATTTGCAAATAATTGAACATAATTATAAACAATAACAATTGTATTATCATAAAATTGAAGATAAAATAAATAACTTAGATTGTCAAATTTAAATATAATATTATTATCTATTTCATTTGTAAACTTTCAAATCCAATATTTCATATAAATAAAATTATTTAATTTTCAAATATT
>JBBPBT010001034.1:463584-477368 GCA_037974875.1 Cicer bijugum
ATATATATATATATATTGTTCTTAAATTTTAATTTAATTAATAAACATCGAACTTGTTAGATTTAATATTTTATTATGTGTGTTTAAACATGTGATTTTTTATAATTATGTGTAAATTTATTGTTATATTTATTATTATTTTAAAAAAATATATATTAATATTAAATCATTGTAATAGATTCATTGACTTTTTAAGAAGAAGATTTAACCGATCCAAACTAAATAGAAAATACAAATTTAGATTTAATAATAAGGTCTAAACCAATCAAATTCGGCCAACTCTAATATTTTAAAATTAAATTTTTACACTTATTTTATATTTTTAGGAAATGCTAACACATGTTTATGTGATACTTGTTAAGTTTATTTTTTAATTTTATCTTAACTTTAACACCTGTTAACATGACCTTAACACTTATTAACATAATCCTTTATTTCTTAAATTTTATCATGTTAATCTCTCATTTTCCCTCTCTTTTGTAAAATTATGTACTAAGAAAAGTGGTTAAATTGAAAGAAAGTATTTTGATAGTGTTAATTAATTTATTCATTCACATCACAAGCATGCAATTCTCACTCACCCTTCCCCACCTACAAGCTAGTGGATCTCACATGTCACCCACCAAGTCTTAGTCATCCTCCACACACAAAAATTGGCGTCCCTTGTAAATTCAACAAATGTGGCAACCAACTTAATTTGATGGGCTTGATTCTTTTTCTAGTTGTAAACTAGGGGGGGGTGTCTGTTTCATGGATAGAATAAAAGATAAAATATAATTTAATTATTGTATTATATATTAATTAAAAATATTTGATAAACTAATATAATATCATAAATAATTTTTAATATTATTTAATAAATTTATTAATTAATTAATTTTTATTTTGAATTAAATAAATTAATAAAATAACTTTTAATTTTAAATATTATATATTATCCAATCAACATTATTAATACAGTCAATAAATGAGACATTAATAAAAATTAACCATGTCAATATTTTTTAGTATAAAAAATACATAAATAACTTTTTTGAATATTTTTTTAGAATTTGAAGAGGTATAAATCAAATTTTTTTATATAGAACAAAATTAAAATGATTCATATCGGCCAAGATAAAAAATATTTAAACTTATTTTTATAATTATATTTAATTAAAAAAAATAATTTTTATCGCACCACTTTAGAACTACATTTTAAAGTTAATTATTTTTTATTGAATTTAAATCATGAAAAATAAATATAAATGTTAGTATAAAATTGATTAACAGTTTTTTTTCTTGCTGACTTGTTAAATTGATTAACATCGATAATATATGAGTTAAACTCTAAATACAATATTGTAAATAGAAATTTTACTATTTGGTTTTTAGAATAAATCTATGGTATTTGAATATAAAGTAGAGAAGATTTTATCCTCATCATATATTTTTATCGCTAAATTAGATTACTAAAAAAAAATAGAAGAATACATATTTAGAGCATCTCCAACGAGAGGTAAAATGAGTTCGTCCAGCCAGCGTGTAATTACTTAACTTTTAGTTTTTCGTGAGTTCACCGTTGGAGTTGTGCCAATGTGTCATCACGGTACTCTCAGGAAGGAACGGTGCTTTATAGCAGTTAACTTTTATTAATTTATTAACAATAATAAATTTATTATTTTTTATTAATTTATAGCTTTTTTTAGTTAATATACCACCGTTAGCCTTTTTTTTTTCCTTTCATTACGATTGTTAGCTCATACTTTTTTTTCCCTTTAATTACGATTGTTAGCTCATTAATAGGAACAATTTGTTACTCATACTTTTTCTTCACAATTTTTGTTAGAGAATTTTATTATTTACTTTATCATTTTTAATTATTTATGTCATATATTTAACATTTAATTTTTATTATTGTTATAAAAATTTAAGTTCAATTTTATTTTAATTTGAAATTTTTATTTTTATTTTTATTTTAAATTAAATTTTATTTTAATTTTAAATTAAAATAATGTATAATAATATTAATTAGAATATTTAAATTAATATTTTAAGTTATAATAAAATTAAATATAAATAAAATATTAATGTATAAATTAAAGTTATAAGATATAATATAGTTTTTTAAAAGTTAAACAATACAGAAGGAATGAATTGATTAAGGGTGATGTGACATAGTAGAACCTATTTAAATGGAATTCACCGTTGGAGTAAAAAAGAACGAGTTCCTTCAAGATGATATGACACGTGGACCTCATCTAAACAACCCATCTTGAGTTCACCGCTGGAGATGCTCTTAGAAGCTCACTTGATAATTACAGTTGTCATCAATAAATAATCCCAAAATAAAAAGTTTAGATTGATAGTCAACATAAGACATTTGATAATTACAGTTAAAATAGTTTTATAAAAGTAGGTAAGAAAATTGGATATTATGGTAAAGTGGCAGTGCGTTAAATTTCTGAATTTTTGTGATGTAAACCGTTCGCACGTAATTACGGAGACTATCACAGTGTTTTTTGAAAGGCACACTCCAAACTCCTTCGCATTCCTCAGCGCCTTATCTCTTCTTCAAATGTCAACTTACATTTCCTCCAAAGAGGACAGACCCCTAATCTCATGGCACCAAATCCCCCACCTCAAATGCGACGTCGTTTCGCCCAATTCCTATTCCCCTCTCCGCCAAAACGCCACACTCACTTTCTCCACCGGAGACACCAAATTCGCCTCTATTTCACTGGCGGAACCCAAACTTCAAAATCATTTCGCGCCAACGCCGTCTCAGCTCCTCAAACACCCCCTCGCCACCTTGGCGTTCGTTCCTAGAGATGCCGCCCTCTTCACTGCTGGAGCAATTGCCGGCGCCGCCGCTAAGACATTCACGGCGCCGCTTGACCGTATCAAGCTCCTCATGCAGGTGCATTAAATGCGTTTTTTATTTTTTATTTTAACTGCAGAAACTAAAACTAAACTACCTCCTAACAAATTGTAACCGAACTTTAACAACTTGCTAACCGAAACTATAGACCAAATGAAGCGTTTGGATGGAGATTCAAAATGAGGCGAATTCTTATTAGAAACAGACTTTCTGAGTATAAGTAGTGCGACTTTTTTGTTTTGTTTGTTCTGTTTTTTCTATCATATTCATTTCTGCATTTTGAAAACAGGGAATGTTGTTTTACGCTTGTTTGGATTAGTTTTTTTGAGCTTATCTAGTGGACTAAGCATTTATTAATCCGGTTGGGAGAGCTTATGGAAACAACTAAGACATATAAGTTGTTTTTAATTTATTTCAGCTCTTTAGGAAAGTTTATGAAAACAGTTATATTAAAATAGTTTAACATTATTTTAGCATTTTTATAGACATAGATCATACATAAATACTTATATAATAAGCGTTTATGTTATATGTCCTTAATTAAGTTGTTCATCCAAATATCTGAAATAGGAAACAAATGTAAACAGGACAGTATTTTTTTTGTAATTATAATGATAAAACTTCAACTGAAAACGAAAATGAAAAATATACCAAACACTATCTCATAATCAAAATGTTTTAGTCACAATTTTAATTAATGAAATCCCTTTGCAGACTCATGGTGTGCGGGTCGGGCAGGATAGTGCTAAGAATGCTATAGGTTTCGTTGAGGTAATATTCAATCCTTTTTTATTGCTATGGACCTAACTTAAATGTTGATTGGGTTTATAATTTGTTCTTCCTTTTGTTTCAATCCAAAGATTTAAGAGTATATTATTTTCCTTAAAGTTGTAAGTGAACTTGATTGATATATGCTATTGGTAATTTTCTGTTTCTGTACTTCCTCTGTGTCCTTTCTTTTGGACTATAAAGTGACTAGCTTGGTATCTATATGGTATTTGAGATGTAGGAGGATTGTTCACTTAACAGAAATTATTGTCATATGAACAAATATTATGCTACTAGCTACTATCTGGACTGTTTATTTACCCCTACTAACTAATATCTATAATTTATACGGATTAAAAAAAAAGTTAATGATCTCAGATTGATAGATATAGGGTTATGAGTCATATCAAATTTCATTAATGACAAAAAGTAGGCTTTTCTCAATTGTTTGGAACAACCATAGGCTGCAAGAATAGGTTATTGTCTCTTTGAATCGTATCATCCATTGCGACAGGGATAGTGCGGTTGTTTATTACATGTGGGAAATCTTAATTTTAAGAGTGACCCTTCCCTTCAACTGCACATGAGTGGTTTTGTTTCTAACTTCTATCGTTACATGAAAACTCACTGGGCTTTGAAGTGTGGACAGTGCACAAATGCAAGCTACCTTGTATTATACTGTAACTCTATTTTTTATATTTTTGAAAAGAATGGGGCGACAGGGAATGAATTCTTAACCATGTGATGAATCATTTATCCTGGAAGCTTAAATTGTTGGGTAAAAGCACATGGATGATTTTGATATTTATCAATATTGAAGTAAAATAAGTTAAAGGTGTGTAGCAAAGGACGAATTTCAAAAGGTATTGAGAAGGTCCATACCTTCTTTGTAGACTCCATTGCATTGATTAATATTGTGTCTATTGACTTTTAGTTGAAAGTACATTTTTCTCTTCGGTTGACAGTGAAAAAGGTGGTTGCACGACAATTGTGTTTATAAATGCTTTTTAGATTCATGTTCATGTTGCTGGTTAGTAATTGATAACTTACAGACTTGGTTAGTTTTTTTTTTGTTCTTAATGGTGCTGCCTTGTAATTGTAGTTATCTTGTAGAAGGGAAGTTGGCTAAGTTGTGTGTAAAAACTGCAGCTTAGTAGTAGCAATAGAATGTTACTTTCGGTTAACTACCTCCTGTTATTAAGGATTTGTATTCCCACACCACATATTAATTACTAATTTGAGTTTATTGGCTTCTTCCATATCTTATGCTTGATGATCTTGACTTTTTCCCTTCTTGGATATGTACTAAGCTCCTTGATGATAACTTTTTTAAAATTTCTTTGATCATATGAACATAAAATACAGGCCATAACAGTTATAGGGAAGGAAGAAGGGATTAGAGGTTACTGGAAGGGAAACCTCCCTCAGGTTAGTACAATTAGGAAAACAAATGTATTGGTATTTCTGTTTTTACGCCTCCTTATAAATATTGACTTGTCTTTTCATTATAGAGTTTCTTTTTTGACTACAGGTGATTCGGGTTATTCCTTATAGTGCCGTCCAGCTTTTTGCTTATGAAATTTATAAGGTCAGCCGTAGCTATCTTTTTAAAAGTTCTAATAGCAAATATTACCTGTTCATGTTTGAAGTTCTATTTTTGGATTCACAGAAATTATTCAGAGGACAGAATGGTGAGCTCTCTGTTGTTGGAAGACTTTCAGCCGGTGCTTTTGCTGGCATGACATCCACTTTTGTAAGTAAATAATCAGAGGGCCCTTGCTTTTGTTGTTTTGCAGGTCTGCGTGATATCATGTTTTATTATTGTAGGAATCTTACATAATACAGTTCATACCTATTAGCAATTGCTGTTATGTAAAATATCTTTTATAACCTTTTTATCTTGCTCCTTTCTTCCATTAGAGTCCATCGATGTATCTAACTTTTTTTTTTTAAATCCTTGTAGATAACTTACCCATTAGATGTCCTGAGATTAAGATTAGCTGTTGAACCTGGTTATCGGACGATGTCAGAGGTATGATTGAACTGATTTAGCATTTAAGCAAGAATGCAAGATTTTTCTTGTTGAAGATGTACTATTTTGTGGTTTTTCCAGGTTGCCTTGTGCATGCTAAGGGAGGAAGGATTTGTATCTTTCTACAAAGGCCTTGGGCCTTCTCTTATCGCAATAGCTCCTTATATTGCAGTGAATTTTTGTGTTTTTGACTTGTAAGTTCATTAATAATCTTGTGTCCCTTCTTGTAAATTGTTTGACAATGGACATGGGCATTGAAACTGAAAATCCTGACCTTCTATGGGCGATAGATTAAAGAAGTCATTGCCTGAGAAGTATCAAAGGAGAACTGAAACATCTATACTCACCGCTGTGCTTTCGGCATCTCTAGCTACACTTACATGCTATCCTCTGGACACTGTCCGAAGACAAATGCAATTGAGGGGTACACCTTATACGACAGTATTAGAAGCTCTTTCAGGTGAGGATTACTCCTGTTTACTTTTTTAATGTCAGAAATTTATATCACCACTGTAAAATGATCCTTTAAATATATTTGGTAAATGGGAGGAGTCAATACTCTTATTGAGGGTTGCTTTAAATTATACAGACCATGGTCAACCAGTGTATTTGTCTGTCTACAGTTGCCGTTATTTTTTTTTACCCTGACTGTTTAATCAGTATGTTTATAATCATGTTTGTAATATAACGATATAGTATTTGTACATTTAGATATGCTGCAAGGGTACACTTGATGTTAGTTAAGCTATTTGAATTCGTGTAGTGTAAGGGGGATTTGTTTGTTATACTATTTATGTTGATGCAGGTATTGTTGCACGGGATGGAGTTGCCGGTTTGTATCGGGGATTTGTGCCCAATGCTCTGAAAACCCTACCAAACAGCAGGTTCCTGTTTTCTCCTATTGTTTATAGAAATGAGATTATGATATGTTAACCGTGTTGCCTTTTAGCTACATTTTTATGCTTTCTTGGCATTAATATTTTATGCGCCCTTGTTTCTCTCTGCAGCATCAAGCTTACCTCGTATGACATTGTGAAGCGCATAATTGCAGCTAGCGAGAAAGAATTTCAAACAATTGTAGAGGAAAATCGCATCAAACAAAAGAACATCAACAATCAATGAAAGTGAACTCTGAATTCATATTATGTTAAGCCATTTTTGCCCGTGAATTTTTTGTGGTAATTGTTTTAGTTGATCTGTCAGCAGTAATGACAATCATCCAGATGCCAATGTTTCTGTATCGGTTGGCCCCAAATTTTGTAGAACATATATATTTACTAGGATGCTGTTAATCTTATTTTCTTTTGATGAATTCATCTTTAGCTGTAATTCTTCGGAGATGTTGTACTTATCTAACTTGGTGATAGAATATGAAAAATTGTTTGCTATTTATAAACTCTTCCCTGCAAACCATATTACTTTACACTTTTACATGTAGTAGTTCAAAATGATTGTTATTTTACTTTCTCCCATCTACGGAAGTGTTTATTTTTGCAGGGTGCAAAGAAATAATAAAGAAAAAGAAATAGCAGTCCACTATTCTTTTTCACCAAACCTTGGAAGATGGACAAACTTGAGCACACTTCTACTTCTCTTTATTCACCGTAGCACACTTCACAGTAAGGTAACACTCCAACGTGTAAATAGTGCTCAAAAACACTAGTATTACATATTTAATTTAGATATACTTCTGTTCAAGAATTCAGATATCATAAATGGAGAGTTCTCTCTATCTGAATTAAAAACTTGTGTCTTCTCTTAGAGGTGCAGAAGACATCTAAGTGACTTCCCGGAAATTAAAAGATCGAAGGCTTTGTTTATCTCCTCAAAGGGAAGCTCGTGAGTGATGAAATTATCCAGCTTTATCACCTAAAAAGTTAAACAAAGCCATAAGTTATGTAATTGTAGAAGAATATTATTATTTGCACACTAAAACTCATCACATAATATTAGTTTGAAGAATTGCAAGTAGTTATGATCATTACTCCTTGCATGCATTTTGTGGCAAGATTAGGCAATTGACTTTTGCCCTTGAAACCTCCAAAAACTGATGCTTCAATTTTGCGACCATCAAAGAGCTCCATTGGGTGGATAGGAAGCAACTTTGGTGATGTATGAATTCCCAATATTACAGTCAATCCCCAACCCTGCATTACACAAATTAACATAAAATTGGATAATGCGCAGTTTTTAACAATGTATTTTTTCTGTGATCAATTTTGAGTTGGACACCTTGCTTTCAAATAAGGATGAAGTTTATGGAGTATAGTTTAAATATATACTTTTTTTTTGGTATAGGCAAATATTAATATATTAATTGTCATATTAGTATTTTCTCCTTAAGATTTAAACTAGAACTAATTGAATTACCTGAAGCCCAAATAGTTGGTATATTAATTATGTCAATGAAACTAGAACTATAACAAGGGGAAAAGTTTTACTTCCACGAATATAAATATACCTCATGAACAGACAAGAAGGCATCCCTTAGAACGTTCAAGTTCCCTGTACATTCAAAACTGTAGTGTACACCTCCTCCAGTCATTTCTCTGATTCTCTGTAAATGAATTTATCATTTTGCTAGTGAAAATGCATCTTCAGATAATATTTCTTTTGTGAAATGAGAGAAGAGAAAACACCAACCTCATATACTGGCTTCACCTCATCCTTCGGATTTATGAAGTCTGTGATTCCCATTGATTGGGCTTTGAGCACAAAGAAAATGCATTTTATGTTATAGATTAGAAGGCAAATTTTAAAGTCATTAGATTTGGGGAGGAGGAAGTATAAGTAAAGCAGTTATATATATATTTTTAGTCCTAACTTGAAATCAAATTAAAAGATGTGAAAAGTAAGTTACCTGTGATGAATTTGTCTGGGTTGATATCCACACCTATTATTTTGGAAGCACCTCTAGCTCGTGACCCTTCTGCAACCTGGCCCAAGTCCAAATATAAATTTAAGGTCTTCCCAAGATTTTTTATAAATTTATTTGAAAGTTTCTTTTCTCACCCTTAAATATTTTCAAAATACCCAAACTTTTGTCCAGATTAACTAATGCGAAGTGAATTTTATATATCTGGATTAATCAATTTAGACATATATCTTTGTGTATTTAAAAATATTATGGGGTGGAGAAGAAACACTCAATTTACTTTTGGTTCAAATATTAGGTATTAAATAAGTACAGAAGAGATTATGATGAAGAAAATGATGCTGCAGATTGCTCATGAGAAAACTCACAGCGAGCCCAACTGCACCTAAACCAAAAATTGCTACAGATGAACCAGCATGGACGTTAGCAGTATTCCAAGCAGCTCCAACTCCTATATTTATTTGAGTTTCAACAATTCACAATCACATCTATGTTAACATTGCTGGTATTTTTATAAATTGAAAATTTATATAACGCATACATTCTTGTTTTTAAAAAAAATTAGAGTCTAAAGGTATCAGTGTGAGTTTAGATCCTCTCAATCTCTATAGGATTAAAAATTTATAACATATATAGATCAAACATGTTAATTTTTTATAACAAATTTAAAATCCTTTAATATGTTATTCAGACTTATGAAAATTAACAAAGTTTAATAAAAATATATAAGATGTTAATCTTGATGTATTTCAATAACATAAAATGATTTTAGATTTATATAAAACTTTACATATATGATATAAATTTTTAATATCTCTCATGCATCTACATCATAACATTCCAACTATGCTACCACTCCAAAACTACCACTTATCATTGGTACCGGCCTAATAAATATAATAAAATTTAAAATATAAAAAGTATGGGGGACTAGGCCAAAGCCCAAGGAAACAAAGAAAAGGAATACCGCCTCACTAAAAATCTTGCTTGGAAAACCTAAAGGGATAAAATCTTGCAGTGCAACAAAACAAGCATCATGATGAATAAAAACAAACTTAAGAGAAGCATTAACAAAAATGATAAAAGGAAATATTATATTGATTGCGTTTAAAATCATTCCGAATACAACGAGGAGTCAAATCTCACAAAGTAAAACAACAAGTGTAAAAATCAACATTAGCAAGTTCGTGAGCACACGTGTTGTATTCCTTATAAATATGAGATGTGTAACTGCATTTGTGTGGTAAAGGATATACAATTCAACCATCTAGTCTTCAACTTCCAAGACACAAGATTAGAATTAATGAAAGACTGAACCACCAACAAAGAGTCACATACCATTCAAAGTCGAAACCAACTTTTAAAGTAGGCAATCTCAATATCATATATAGCAGTATAAAGCTCAGCATGAGAAGAAGTAGCAACACCCAAATAGTTCAAAAAAACAACCAACAATAGCATCACTATAATCTCTAAAAAATAGCACTAATACCATAAAGACCATGATTACCTCTAGAAACCCCATTTGTAATACATTTAATTCAACCACAAACATGCTTCAACCACTTAATTTGAGTAATAACATGGGTCTTAGGAGCATGACAATAAATAGAAAAATATTTGATAATAGAGAATTCATGTGTTGACAAAGAGGCAACTCCCTTAGAGTACCTACAATGAGAGAGATACACCCGAAAATACATGTTGAATAGCGCGCTGAAGGTAACTAACTTGTTATTAAAAGTTGATTGGTTGCTGAGTAAACTAAATGACCTATATGATATGAATGACAACTGAGAGGATAATGACATAAGAACTCTAACTTATTATAAAAATCAAGAATAGAAGAAATAGAAGAAAAACCAATTCCATATATGAGTAGTAAAAATGCATTAAAAAAAAAAGATGAATAACATGTTAATAGACCTGAGAGCAGAGTCTACAACATGACACCGTCACACATCGACGATTACACAAATTATCATTTGCATGCATCTTGTTAATAAATAGGCACCAAATAAGAAAAGATTTAAAAGGAGGAATTACAACACTTCAGCTCTTCTTACTCCAATTAAGCATTAATCCTTTAGGATGAAAAGTTTTGTTGGCATCTTTAAAAGATAACATCCCGGAATGTGATTTTCCATACTAGTTGGTCTTTGCATTCAATTGAAAGGGTAATAATCGGATGTATCTCAGCAACAATGTTTGAGAATGAATGAATAAAACAAGTAGGAATATACCAAGAGTGATCAAACAAAAAATAAAAAACAATATGATGTAAGGATCGAAGACAACTTAAGGATCGAAGACCAATGTCCCCTTCTTCCAAATGAATGCATCATTTTTTCCAAACCACTGTAACATTTTTTTTCTTACTGTAAATATCCTCTTACCAGATAAAGTTTCTCAACTAAAAATTTAATTTTTTTATAAGAGAAGTCGACCACACGTAAACATCAAAGTTGTAGACCAGAATACCTTAACCAATTGACAATCCCCATAATTTATAAAGTATATTTCTTCCAAACAAAAAAATATATATTTTTAATATTATCGACAATTTGCTGTAAATAAATTGTCTTAGATTTTCCACTGAATAAAAGTATGCTCAGATATGTGAATGATAGGAATTTAATTAAGGGAAAATATATTGTTGGTGTAAAAGATATATTGTAATTTTTACACAAATTGTTCAGTTGTAAAAATGTTTTTGCATATTTTTTGTTTTTGTTTTTAAATACAGAAGAACAAAAAACGGTATGCTATATAGTATAATATAAATCGTACGTCATTCATCAAATACCTCTATATATCTTTTTTTTTTCATAAAAAAATTAGAACAATTTTACATTTGTAATTCAATGGGAAGTATTATTTTAAAATATTTTTACAAAAGTTAGATGATGTTACAAAATAATAAATGGAATGAGATGACTTACATAAGTAATTGATTCTCTCCATTTATTTTCTTTATTTTTTTTAATGTGTTTTAAATCTCACTCTTAAACCATTTCTCTTGTTTTTTCATAAAAAAAACATCTTCAAATTTCATTATTCACGCACTTTTCAAAAAATTTAAAAAGAAGCACACAAAGTTTTATTCTTATATTGTAAACAATAATAAATAACATTATAATCAAACATGAGTTTAGCATTACATCTAAATTTAAATAATAGAGTTCAAATCTTATTTAAAACAATCGTAAAATGGCACTTTAATTAATAATAATTGTGGCTTTTTCCAAATAATTGAGTCAATTTTTTAATTAAAAAATAACATTATTGTGTTCCTTTAAGATAACACGCATCTGGCCGATTCCAAAAAAGAGAAATTGATACCAAAATTGACCATAAATAAATATTCATGTAAGAACAGTTTATTCCAATGCAGGGAAATTACAAAAACATAAACCTCAAGAAAAAACAAAACCTCATTTTCTAGTTGTTTTATTACCCCGTGTTTTCTGGGCCAACGTAGATGCCGATGAGTATTTTCTTATTGTAAAATTCTAAGTATTTAAGTCAACTAGTGTATCCTATTGAAAAATAATTTTCCTCAAATCATCGTTTCTTATAATTTTTTTTATCTCTTTCATCATCGTTGAAAATTGAAGCTCACAATAACCGAATTCAATTTTCTTCACTTTGCATGTTTGTATCATATTGACTCAACCCAATTGATATTTTATCTCCTTTTCGTACTATTTTTTTCTTTCTATATAACCATAACTCACACTTATCTTTCTGACACAATACTTAACTCTATAAGTCTTTTTTCAAAATATTACGTGTTTCATTATTTTTATTTTAAACATATTATTGTTAATATTACTAATTTAATTTTGAATAATAAAAAATCAAAGTTAAATGCATTTAAATATAAAAATTATTTTAAAAACTTCGACATATAAAATTGACTAATTAAACTTATTATCTACTTTTTTTTTAAATATATGTGAAAAAAATAATAAGTCGTTATAATTTAGAAAACATAGAATAATATGTGAAAGAATGGGTTTGGGATTTAAAGTATTACGTCATAAATATCTGTGTGAATGGTCTAGAAAAAATGGGTGTAGGAAATTCGATCTTCCTATTAAGGGAAATGACTAACAACCTTTTCAATTTAAAAATAAATGGATTTAGTTTTTTTATTTTTATCAATTAACAAAATCGATCCTCTTATTTTAAACAAAACTAAAAATATTTTAAATAGGGCAGCGATACAATGATAAATGATTAACACTTATCAAAAAAAAAAAACTCTTTTAAAAATTTGACATTCAACTTTGAAAAATTTTTAATTTTAATAATTTAATTGATGATACACAAATAATTAACACATTTATATGATTTAATATTAAATTGTATGCTACATTATTTAAAATATATCAAATTGTTATATTTTAATTTAAAAAAATTAATAAAATAATTAAAATTTTTAACTTTTAAAATATAGATCAATTTTATAAATCGATTGAAATAGATAAATCAAAATTGCAATAAAATTTTAATTAAAATAAAATTATGAACATGAATTTGAAGATATGAATATTGAATGGAATGTAGATTTTCGTTATTGACCGGGAAAAGGAACATAGACTTGAATGGGGGATGTAGTCATGAGCATATCTTCCGGAAGATAAGGAGAGGACCGTGGACACATCACAATTCACAACCAGACATTAAATATTGATTTGAAAATGGAAACTTTCAAAATAAAATAAAATAAAATTAACGTTGATTTGAAAGTTGAAAATCAACTACACGTACAAAAGTCAAGACTCAAAGAGTCCTAAAAATAAAAAATTAGTATAATGGCTCGTCATGTATTTTATCATAAAAAAATTGTTGTGATAAGCAGTATTGTCAGAATAATGACAGTTGATGAATTTAATGTTTTCTCTAAATTATATCTAAAATATTATTCATTGTATCTATTTTTAGTTTTAATTATGATTAAAAAAATAATAAAATATTATTTCTTATATTTATATGTAGAATTAATTATAGTTTTAGTTCTGATATTTTTATTAATTCATAAAATTTGTTTTCTTTATTTAAAATTTAATAATTTTGAAAGTTTTTTATAAAAATTAGTCATATAATATATTTAAATAATATAATATGATAATATTTAATATTAAACAAACATAAAATTATAATAAGTGATTTAATAATTTTAGGTTTAATTTTTGAAATTGTAATTTAGTTAATAAAATATAAGAAATTTAATATATTAGATA
>JBBPBT010001034.1:490535-504548 GCA_037974875.1 Cicer bijugum
AAGATACTAAAAATATCTATGTAGAAACTTGACTAAACTTAAAGATATAAATATAATTAATGTATTTAATATTTAAATAATATTATTAATATTAATTGTACAATTAAGTTGACTCTTCAGTTTCTTTGAAATTAATTTATTCTTTAAATTGACATTATTGTATTTATTTTTAAAATTTACTAAATCTTCACTTTGTTCAAGTACAATAACCTGAAGAAAATAAAATGATACTATTTATTATCGGAATATGTGTTAGTGGCATGCCATCAGATCGTTTAACTCCTTCCAAATGTAATTTTAGTTTATTATAACTGTTTCAAATGTCACTATAAATCTTATCTTTGACTTGCATTGTACTATACTGTAACTAGTAAAATACTCTATGTCCATACGGATTTGCAGTTGTGTGGATGATTTATAGAAGGTAGACCATATTTCTCCATAAATCATAGAAGATGAAAACTTGTAAAGTATGATTACATTATTTTTTTATGTTATATATTTAAATTAAAATGAAACAAACAATTCTTAAGTATAATTGTAAGAAAATAAATTATTAAATGTTTAATTTTATCATTTACAACTTGTCATTTGTACGATAATAATTTTGAAATTTTTATCAACGAAGATTTGTCTTATGTATCGTATTCAATATCATAATAAACAATTTATCTCTGTATGATAATTATTTTTTAAAATTCAACTTATTTATATGATCACATACAAGTCATGAATTATTCTCATTTAGTCATCAAGCAAGTCAGTAGCGAATATCAGGGTCTTAACCCAAATCTCCAGAGGTGTTGAGAAATGGCAAAAAAAATTACTACATGTTCTTTTTTATGCTATAGTGTTTCAAATCCCTCGTGGAGAAAATGGGGAAATTATCGATACAAAGAAACATTAGAAGACACTCAATTATGTGACATGACTGTTTTATTAGCCCAAAATACTATATGGGCCGGGTTACAGCACAAAATATTTTCCTGTTCAAATTAACCGACCCGACCCGACATGATTCGTGGCTCTTTCTCCGTTTCCAGCTTTGGATATTGGTGAATGGTGAAGAAAGTTGCAGAAGAAGAAGCAATAAATCTTCTAAAACTTTGCAACTTTCTCACAATTCAATTATAAAGAAGTTTCTAAATTTGTTTCAATGTCTCACACCTTGCAATTGTTATCATTCACTTCAAGTACATTCAATTCTTCACTGAAGTTGAAGAGAGTTAGGCCTCGTTGTTTTCAAATCTTATGTTCTTCTGAACATTCAAGTTTCAAAGATGATGATAATGGAGGGTTTGATACTAACCTTTTTGCTTGTTTTTTTTTCTCTTAAGAAATGGAAACTTTAAAATTTGCATTTTTATGGGGTAAAAAGTGTTTTTGCACCATAAAGTTTATTAGTTTATGAAGGGTAAGATTAATTTATATAATTTATCTGTTGTAATGTTGTTGAGAAGAAAGTTTTGAGTTTTGACAATTTTAGTAGCCATTGAAGCATTTGATTACATTGGCATCCTTTTGATTAACAAAATTTAGACAACTTATTTGTTGTAGACAAGGAAATGATTGAATTTGGAATTTTTTTAAGGGTTCATTTGAATTAATCAAACTAAGATTTTGACTTTGATGCAATATTTTAAAAACTGAATTGGACATTGAACCATTGAGTTAAGACCTTTGGGTCATGGTTCATCGGTTTTAAACAGCTCGAATCGAGAAGAAACCACGATTGAATCACTCAACTAACCAAATTGTTCACAGTGCCAGTTTATGATTCAACTAGTTGAACTGTTGGGTTTGATTTTTGTAACAATGCTTTGATGTGTTTCAATGTACCGATTAACTCACTCTCATTTTGTTGTGTTGTTTTAGAGGCGAAGGCTTATCACGGGTGATATTGGTGGAGAGATATAGCAATGGTACTGCTAAGAGGTTTTTACTTAACTATACCATATGTTAAGTGGTTTCTATTTCTTAGTTAAGTTTAGTTTATGTTTTTTACTTTTATAAGTGCACATTCTTGAAGGCTTCTGCATTAGCAGTAATGCTAGTGGTTATTGTGAAGTTAGGAGATTATGGAATACTAATTCACATTAATTATCACATTAGTAGAAAACATAAATGAAATACAAATTGCTTCATTAGAAACAATGTTTGCATTAAGGTTTTTGTGTTTCTCCCCAATGCAATTGTAGCCACATCGGCCGCATTTGTCCATGGTTTTCTACAATATCAAAGATCGCGATTAATGGTGGCTGCAGCTGCAATCACAATTTAAAATCTTGCTTGAGTTTTTGGAATATTCTTGTTACCTCTTCTCCTAAACAAATTTCAACTATGACCTTTTCTCCCCCTTATGAGCAGATATGTATTAGGAGATGATTTGCAGTTGCGAACCATTCTTATTGAGGAGGATAGGTCTATGGCAAACAGGTTTGGTGTTTCGCATTCTCCTGATAAAAGACTATCCTGGCTTCCAAAGATGATTAAAGATTTTATTCTACCTGCAGGCTTTCCTGGTGATTAAATACATTCCTTTTATTAATTATCTATTATATTAAACAGCTTTTCTGTTGTTTTTCTTCTTGTCATTGGTAGACAACTGAAAAACACAAGCTCGGTTTTACTGATTGATCTGAGTTCCAGTTTATAGGCATATAAAATATATAGTAATTTAAACTAAAAAACTTTAGAAAGTAGGATAAACATTGTAATTGCAACATGATCATTTTGAAAATTTCATAGTTCATTCTTCTTTGGTATTGAATACTTTAAAACATGCTGCCATAAAAATAATATCTAACAGGTGATGAATTTTTAATGATTTACTATCTTTGTCCCTAATTGTAACTAACCCCTTTTTAGAAAAAAATTGTCCCTAAATATCCCGATGCTAATTACTAGAGACGTTTATTATTATTTTTTTCAAATATGTCTCTAATGAATACTACTAGTTTGTCTTAGAAGATGAAAAGTTAAATTGAACACATCTATTCAATAAGGGCAATTCAGTAATAGTCATACCCAAAATATACACATTAATTACGCTATTAACTTATCTTAATATATGAGAAAAGTTCCAAAGAGACTTATAAATAGGGACGGCGGTAGTAAGTAAGACTGACCTAAGGGTCACTTGCACCAGAGTTCAAGAGTAGAAAACTAGAAGAAACAAACATTAAAAACTTCAGTAGATGTTTCACTTCCATAGAGAAACTTCTAGAGTTTTTAACTTCAGTGATTAGATGAAGTTGGAGGGTGACCATTTGTTTATTTATATCTTAATGTGATGCAGGATCTGTCTCAGATGATTATTTGCATTACATGTTACTACAGTTCCCTACCAATGTGACTGGATGGATATGTCACACCATAGTCACTTCAAGTCTCCTAAAGGCATGACATTCTTTCTCATGCTTGTTGGTTTTATTTATTTTTTCCTCAGGAATGTTCGCATTGTGAATATTTGATTAATTTTTATGGTTGGTTTGTGTGCATTTGGCACTCTTAGCTTCGAATTTGGTAATTACTATTAGTACACAATGTCTCGTTGTGCATGTCAGTGACTCAGTGAGGCTTACGCCTAATGTTTCTATGCGATTGTGCAATGAAGTCTTGTGCATTCTATGTGCTCCTTCACTATGTCATCGTGTGCTTAAAGTTTGTTACTCTATCACAAATGTATGGGATGATGATTGTGTTTCTGTCCTCTGTCAAAATTTATCCTTCACTTACAGGCGGTTGGTATTGGTTCTTTCTCTGGAACCACAGCAGCTGCTTCTGCTGCTGCCATCAGGTGACTAAAAATTTTAAATCTTACACTTTTGTATACTAATATACCACATTTATATGCACATAGTAATATATTAAGTGCTTCTATGCAGCCCTTTTGTGTTATTATTTTTTTTATGTGGTTTGTTGCATGTTTTTAGATGGGTATCAAAGGATGGCATTGGAGCTGTCGGGCGCTTATTCATTGGTCTGGGAATTCATGAAGAAACCCTAAGGAAGCAAATATTTGTGTGCTAAACTTTTAAACTTTAACTCACTGTTATTAGTTTTTCCAGGTGGACGGTTTGGAAATCTTTTCGATGATGATCCAAAGCAATGGAGAATGTATGCAGATTTCATTGGCAGTGCTGGAAGGTCTGAACATGCACTCTTGTTTTCCTATGGAAATATGCAAATGAACTATAGCTCTAAAGAAACCCTTACCCCACCGGTATCTCATGCAGCATTTTTGATCTGACAACCCAGTTATATCCTGCCTATTTCCTTCCTTTGGCATCTCTAGGAAATCTTACTAAGGTAATTCAATCTTACTGAGCACATGGAACTAGACATATTCTTTGTCTGTGAGAAGGTGCTAAGGTTTTAGAGGGTTCTTGGTTAGTTGGTTAGTATGAAAGATCTAGCTTACTGTTAGGATTGTTATATTATGTTACGATTGTAAAGCCTGCTTAGTGAGTCTTCGTATGACTACAAATCAGTGGCAGATGAACTCAGATAAGTTAGTAGATTGAATTTGAATTATTCGGTAACATTAGCGGTTGAACTAACTGATAAATATAAAATGATGTAAAAAGATATTTTTAAATAATTTTATTTTTTTCATTGAATATAATAAGGGTAAAAATGGGAGAAAATGTGATACACTATAAGCTATAAGACCAAATGCTACTTGAAATAGCATATCAAAAAAATTCTAAGCTCGTACGTAGTGTACCAAACAACTCTACTTTGATCATACGAGCTTGTACGCTACATGTTAGCGGTTTATCCTTCCAAAACAGAGCCAAAAATTCATAATGCAGTTTTCACATTCAGATGCAATTTTCCTTTTCTCTCTTTCCGTCAATTCTCAATAATGATTTTGGAATACTGAAAACAACCAGAGATGTAACAAATTCATTTTGAACATATATACTGAAAATTAATGTGCTTCATAGTAATTAAAAACAGTTTTAGTTCCGCACTTCATGTATACAGATGGATGGCTCAATATCTTGTTCACATATGGTTGTAATTTTCTGGGTTTGACTTTGACATCAAAACAGGCTATAGCAAGAGGACTAAAAGATCCTTCTTTTCGAGTGATTCAAAACCACTTTGCAATTTCATCAAATGTAGGAGAGGTAGCAGCAAAGGTATACGCATGTCATAACTAAAATTACACTTTTTCTAGTAATAATGTTATCTGATTCTATGTAGCCGGCTCTACTTAGTGAGATTAGACTTGATTGTTATTGTTGTTGAATGTTTTCCAATGTACATCTGGTTCAAAAATATAAAGAATTTTCCTCATATAATTGTTTCATCGAAATATCTCAGGAAGAAGTTTGGGAAGTGGTAGCTCAGTTGGTTGGCCTTGGTTTGGGCATATTGATACTGGTAAACTACATGATTTTTCAGGATACCTTTATTTTTTACTGTGGCAGCGCCAAGATACTGTTGGTTGCCATGTTACATTCCTTTAGCTTTCTACCGCAGGATACACCCGGTCTTGTAAAATCATATGCTGTACTTTCATCAACTTGGTTGAGTGTGCGACTTCTTCATCTTTGGCTACGTTATGAATCACTTTCAGTTCTCCAGTTTAACACGGTAAGCGTGTAAGGCATGAGCTAATGTAGAATCTAGTACAAATAAATCTGTTATGATTGATTTGTTTTGTTATTAACCTTTTTTGTAATTATTTTTTGCAGATAAATCTTAAGCGTGCTCGCATACTAGTTAAATCACATGTTTTACATTCCACTGTTCCTGGTTAGATTCAGATATATTCAATAGCTTTCTTGTGAGTTATTACGTTTCAATGTGATTTTTCAGTATGCCGAATGGATTTTTTTCAGGATGCATGGATTGCAACAGGGAAGAGAATATATTAGCTTGGTCACAGTTCATGAAGCCAAAAATAATTTTTGGTTCACCCTTAGAGAAGATGGATGGCATGGAGAAATTTCATTTTATGGTATAGGATCATTATTTCTGCTATTATCACAGTTTAATGAAGGAAACCAAGAAATTAATGGTTATTTATTCTAAAATTGGGAATTGTATAATTAGTGTCATACTAATGGCGTGCAGGTGGAGGCTCTTCTAAAATTATATGCAAATGAGAAATATATTCTTGTGGTGAATCAGCAGTTAGATGATTTGAAGTTTTATGTTTCTTTCAAGGTATGATTCTTTTGTCTTAACTCTTTGGTTTTCAGGGGAAAACGGCCTTGATAAACCAAAGTTCGGCCCATGGTTCGAACTCAATTACTCCTGATCGATTCGACATTAACTGAAGCTCATTAATCATTTAAGCTCAATCACTTAAGAATTAATTGGAAAACACAGTCCCCGTTTGGCCTAGATTTTATGATTAGATATAAAATCCATCATTGACTTTTGCAGTTTAGGATAGTTGATCATTGGCACGTTACAAAACTACTATAGCTTAGTGATTAGGAGTTTGATCTTGCCGCACCTAGTCACAGCCAGTTGAACTTTAACAAACGTAAGTGTGTTAGTGCATTTTTGTCAAAATCTGTTTCTTTTTATTATTATAATATCCCTCAATTATAGGAACTTGATTGTATAGGAGTACTAATTATATTTTCCTTATTTATCTTAGTAATCTTGTATTGTCAGCCTATTCAATAAAAAAAACAAAAATACATTTCACTTGAGATGGTATCGGAGCTTTCGATTTTTGGAAGTCTCGCTTACAATATGACAGCTAAAGAAAGCAAAAGTGGATTTACCCTACTAAATGAAGATGCAGTAGAGAAGATGAGATCCCTTCTTAATAAGTTGGAGAAACCAACTGGTACTAGCTCTCTAGTATATTCAGATACATGACAATTTTCTTTTGGACTTAATGCTTTAGATACACCCTATAACCATTATTGGATACTGGAATCTAGAGCCACTAACCACCTAACACCTTTACCTACACACTTCTCCATTTCTTCACCTTGCCCTAGCAACTTAAAATATCCACAGCAGATGGTACCCTTATAATTGAAGCAGGTCAAGGAGATGGTACCCTAAGAAATGTCCTTCATATTCCTGAATTGTCCACTAGGTTAATTTCCATACAAAAATTAACACAAGACCTATCATGTAATGTATTTTATAACAAATCTTGTGTCCTTCAGAACAAGAATTGGGGGAGGACAATTCGTAAGGCTAGAGAATGCAATGGTCTTTATTACTTGGATAACCAAAATCTTCCTCCAAATCTACTCAGCAATAGCAACTCCACTACAAGAAATATATAAGTGGGATATACCTACAACTGTCGCAGTGAACTGTGGGTACTATTCATACGTAACTATATTTTTTTGGTGACATGTTCATCACCGTGGTTATAGGTACGTTACATATATTATTTTGTGGGCAACATATGCGCTATTTTAACTTTCATCAGGAGCTAGCTATCTCTCTCTCATTGGTAACCCTGAATCATGTGTGCTTTCACTCTTTCAAATGGTCACACACCACCGTCACTCAACACGACAATCTCGTCAAACACATGCCTCCGTCACACACCTACCAGCGTCGAGCACCACGATGAAGACAAAAATAGATGACGCGAAGTGATGCGAGAGAGACTGGATTATGGTGGCGCTGGGTCCTTTTGTTCTAAATCAATAAAGACTAACAGGGACAAGGTCATTTTGTACCACTGTTGCCTTAGTCATCATTCATTTAGAGTCATAAAGTAGTTGTTTCCTTCGCTCTTCAAGAAATTTAGATGTATATAGTCTTCAGTGTGAGCTTCCTAAACACAAACGTGTACCTTTTCTAGTTATTAAACAAATGAGTACTTCTCCATTTCGTTTAGTTCATAATGAGGTATGGGGTCCTTCTAGTGTTCCAAATATATCAGGTGTCCGTTGTTTTGTAACCTTTGTTGATGATTGTACCTGGGTTACTTTGGTTTACTTACTAAAAAAAAATTCAAAGTTGGTTATCTGTTTGTACATTTCTTCTCCATGATAAAAAACCAATTTATAGTGAGTATTAAGATGATTAGATCCGATAATACCAAAGATTACTTTAGTCACAAACTTAATTATTTCTGTCAAAAAGAGGATATTATTCACGAATCATCATGTGTTAAAACACCCCAACAAAATGGGTTTGCTGAGAGGAAAATAGGCACCTATTAGATCAAACCTGAGCTATTTTATTTCAAAATAAGGTTCCCAAGAAATTTTGGGGAGAAGCAGTATTAAAAGTTTCGTATCTAATAAAAAATTTACCTTCTAGTGTCCTTGCATTCAAAACTCCTATGGAGACCATGTATGTCCTCGTTCTAATGTGTCCACCACTAGAAATCTTACTCCCGAAATATTTGGGTGTGCGTCATATGTCTCCATAGTGATAGTAGAGGGAAACTTGATCCTAGAGCCTTAAAATGTGTCTTTATCGGGTACTCTTCCACCAAAAAGGGCTACAAATGCTATCATCCACCGTCCAAAAAATTATTTGTCTCCCGAGATGTCACCTTCCAGTAACAAGAAAGTTATTTTGGTCAAACTCACCTTCAGGTAGAGAATACAAGTAAGGAAGATGAGTCTCTTCTACATCCCGAGTTGACTCTTGAACCCAAAATTGAGACTGAAATTGATTTTGAAAAAGATGGAAATGACAATGTTGAAACTGAAATTTGTGTAGAGAAAGAAGAAAATGATGACACTAATGTAAGATATGAGAAGAATCTAATATATACAAGAAGAACAAATGTCATTCCTAAATCTATTCACACCCAAGAGTCTAATTCAACTTTACATGAGTTAACTTCCCTTGATCCTTCAAACTGTAGTGATACAATCTATGAATCTTCTAATGCACAAGAATCAGAACCCAACACACCACCAACTTATGATGAACTCCATATCCCAATTGCCCTTACGAAGAATACTAGCATGTGTACTAACAAGCCACTCTACCTTCTATCCAACTGTCTTTGCTTTGAACAATTTTCACCTACCCATAAAGCCTTCCTCACAAGCCTGAACACTACCACTATACTTACCTCTCTATCTGAAGCATTGTCTGACAGGAAAAGGAAACAAGCTATGGACTTGGAAATAGAAGCACAGGATAAGAACGGTGCTTGGGATTTGGTCCCTCTACCAAATAGAAAGAAACTTGTAGGATGCAAGTGGTTATACATTGTAAAGTACAATTCTAATGGGTCTATTGCGAGGTACAAGGCAAGGTTGGTAGATAAAGGATTTATTCAAACATATGGACTGGATTACTTGGAAACATTTTCCGCGGTTGCAAAAATGAATATCATTAGGGTGATATTATCTCTAGCAACTAATTACATTTGGAACTTGCATCAATTTGATGTAAAAAATGTCTTCCTCCATGGAGATCTAGAAGAAGAGATTTATATGGACATACCCCCTAGGTACAGTGAGCATATTGTTGCCAACATCATTTGTAAGCTAAAGAAGGCTTTATATGAGTTTAAACAGTCGCCAAGAGTGTGGTTTAGAAGGTTTCCTATAGTCATTTTATAGGTCTAGGCTTCTAACAAAGCCAAAGAGATCATACCCTCTTTATCAAACACTCTAAGTCAGGAGAGTAACAATGTTATTGGTATATATGGAGGACATTATAGTGATCGGTGATGAAGAAAATGAGCAACAACTGTTAGGACAACACCTAGCCAATGAATTTAAGATTAAAACCGTGGGAAATTGAAGTATTTATTGGGAATTGGAGTGGATCACTCTAAGAAAGCAATTTTCATATCCCAACAAAAATACATCACTAATCTTCTGCAAGAAACGAGAAAGACGGCATGCAAGCCAACAAGTACACCAATAGATCGAAATTTGAAGTTAGTAAATGCAAAAGAAGATATTACAATTGACAAGGAAAGGTACCAAAGATTAGTTGGAAGACTCATGTATCAGTGACATACTAGAGCTAATGTTGCCTTCGCGGTAAGCCTAGTCAGTCAATTCATACACCAACCAAAGGAGGTATACTTGCAAGTTGCACTCAGAATCGTGCAATATTTGTAAGGAACACCAGTAAGAGGAATTTTGTTCAGAAGGAATGGAAATGTGGGTCTTGAAGCATATGTTGATGTTGTCTATGCAAGATCAATTGTAGATAGAAAGTCAACCATAGGATATTGCATTTTCCTAGGTGGAAATCTTGCGACTTGGAAGAGTAAGAAACAAAGTGTGGTATCCAGATCCAGTGTTGAAGCAGAATTAAGGACAATGACACAAGGAATATACGAGTTACTATGGTTGAAGATCATTTTGGAGGACCTGAAGATAAAGTGAGATGAACCAATAAAACTCTATTGTGATAATAAATCGGCTATTAGCATAGCCTATAATCCAGTGCAGCATGACAGAACCAAACATATTGAAGTTGACAGACATTTCATCAAAGAAAAACTTGATAGTAGGCTAATCGGCACTCCATATGTCTCCTCCGAAGGCTACCTTGCAGATCTTCTAACTAAGGGGCTAAACAGTAGCAACTTTGAAAGAATTGTATCCAAGCTAGGAATGGAGAACACCTATTCACCAGCTTGAGAGGGAGTGTCAAAATCTGTTTCTTTTTATTATTAAAATATCCCTCAGTTATAAAGATTTGGTTGTGTAGAAGTACTAATTATATTTTCCTTATTTATCTTAGTAATCTTGTATATATATCAAATGTATTGTCATCCTATTCAATTAAAATATATTTCCCTAATTCTTGAGAATTTGTAATGCTTTAAGCTCAAAAGCAATGAAGCATATGAAGGGGTGTATCTTATAAAGCACAGATATAAACACAGACACTGTCATTGACACGTAGATACTGGTAGTAATTTGAGAAATGTAGTTACGTGTGTCTATGGCGTACTAGTGTCAGACACCACATGTCATACACTTGCACACGCCTACAACCTTAAGTGTCGGTGCTACATGTACCTTCTCATCTATTATCACACTGCAGGTTGGAGCTACAAGTATATCTGTATTGCGAAGTATTTGGCAGACATTCTGGCTTAGTGAGTACTGGGAGAGCAAGGGCACTGATTGTGAACAACTTGCCAATAGCCTAATTGAATTGGAAAATAGGTTTGATGATTTCATCCAAAAATTAAATGGTGCTAAATGGGATACACAGCAATTAAATTTGAAGGTCCCCAAAGAAATCTCAATTGATGATATTAATACTTTTTAATTTCTAAAATGGTCGAGATGAAAAAACTTCATATTTTATAACGCAGAAGTTCTCGAAAGTCGAAGCCTAAAATTTGATCAGCCAAATTATTCATTGTATTAGCAGATTAGCAAGCATGCATAACAATATACTTATAGTATTAGGTCACTGTATGCCATGTACTAGCTTTGACACTGCCTTCTTGGGAATGCTCCTGTTGTAAAGATTATGTTTATTAATTTTGTTCAAAATCCTTAATGTTTGCAATTTTGGGGGATGAAATTCATATTGTTCAAGGTGGGTAGTTGAAATGGAAGAGATCCTCAGATTTTTTGTAATAAAAAAGTACCGTATCGCACAACTGTAAGACGATCAATGTTGTATGGGATAGTGTTTGGGCAGTAAATAACAAACACGAGGATACAATGGATGTATCAGATATGAGAATATTGTGTTGGATAAGTGGAAAGATTAGACGAGATAGAATTAGAATGACAACATTACAGAGAGAGTTGGGTAGCACATGAAAATATGGCGGAAACTCGGCTTAGGTGGTTTGGACATGTCGAGATGAGACATGTAGATTTTGTAATAAGGAGAGTAAATCATATGGAAGGTAGTCAAATTGTTAGAGACAGAGAAAGACCTAGAAAAACTATATGAAAATTATTAAAGAAAAAAAAAAGAGTTTAATGAGCTGATAGAGATACGTTATATAACAGAACATATGGTGTCATTTGATCTATATAGCCAACTCTATTTAGTGCGATAAAGCTTAGTTTTGGTTGTTGTTGTTGAAGTTCACACTGCAATTCAGTGCTTCTATGGTGAACAGTTCGGGGAATTCTACTATCTGTGGTCCAACAATTCATGATTCCATTCATTGATAATTGGTTAACCTTTGTTTTGTGAGCTATAGAAATTGATGTAATCAAATTGATTTCTTGTTCAAATATAGTTTAGTTAAGCAGGTGCTTGTAGTGCTTTTTTTACTTGTAGCTAAAGAACTTGTTTCTAAGTGTCTGGAGTTATTGTAATAATAGATCAGTGCCTTGTATGGAAAGATTCCTTGCTGGCTAGCTCTCACATTTCAATTCATATCTCTTCCATCAAAATAGAAAAATAGATACATCCACTTCCTAAACTCAATTGTATTGTAATGCAATTTAAATATCCAACTAGGTGTTCCAATTTAGCATGCAATAGGATATAATGTCATGTAATGATATATTTTAGCCATAATACAATTAAATGAAAGAAAAAAAACTAGCTCCTCCTTTAGTTAGAATGTACATTTATTTGAAGGGATAACTTCTTGTCACTGCTTTTCCATTCCAAGCTTGCAAAAAATTTAAATGCTTACATTGATTTTTTAGTAGTTTGTATTATTTTATTTTATGGAATTAAGCAACAAAGATCCAGGAGCAACCAAGGAATTAAGAGTGTGGTTGACTGTACATTTGACAAATGTGTGATTTTGAATGAACTTGATTTTTTAAAAATGATTTAATTAAAACTGGATTTTACATAAAGTTTTTTATATTTGAATATTTTACTACAAAAAAAATGTTTAATAGCTGCATTTTATCACTTCTAGGCAAACTGAAGCTTAAAGATATAATCAATTGCAATTCAAAGCAACCAAATATCTTTAACATTTTTTCTTGAAATCACAATTAATAAAAGGAAAAACCAATTTTGATGCTCTATCTGAATTAAAAAACTATTGAAAGAGAATAGGAAATATATTAGCACATGTATGTGCAGGATCTAGATATTTCAAGTTAAAAAACTGGCCCTAATTACAGTTTTAAATAGGTTTGACATCTCAATCATAAAAATAAAAAATAAAGAGAACCATTAAATTATATTTTAGATAAATGTCTTTGAAATTTTGATAAATTTAAAAATCAATCACTGTGGAACACATATAATTTTCCTATTTAGATCATCATCTACACGCATAAAAAAGGTACAAGTCTAGTGCAAGCAACATTTAACTTCTACTACTAGTCTGCATTCTTCCATTGCTAATTAATAAGGGGTTGGCATGTCATTGTCACAAAGATAAAATTGCTTCTTTAATTAATACATGGTCACTTTAGTTAGACTAGTACCCTAAAACAGTGGGTAATGCGATGCCAAGTATTATCGTGAAGAAATTGCCAACTGTCCGTGCTACAACAAATGTTATATTAAAAGGAAATTGTGGTTTCACTAGTTAGAGTTCTCTTCTTTACCCTATATTTTGTGTCGTTGATATTTGTGTAAGGAAAAAAGATATATATATATATATATATAGAGATTCCATATTCATGTTTATAGGTTATTTTGGAGGCAATTTTATTTGATTATATATTAGTTTTTAAAATCGACAATATTCTTTGATTATATTATTTAACAATTTTTTTAATTTTTATGATTGAAATAATAATTAATTGAAGTCAAATAAAAAAATTAAAAAAAAATTATATGTCTTTCAAAATTTAATCCGTTTCGAATTAATATCAATTAAGTTACTATATCAATCATAAAAACGAAAAAAAAAATTATTAAATTTTACTTTAAATGAGTATAGTTGCGATTATCGTTAAAGTTTTAAGTAAGTTTAACATTGTCGAAAGTAGATCATCTATCAAAGTGGTATCATGTATAATTTTTCTATTTGAAATCCTAAAAATAAGTGTATCTTCTCAACTAAAGTATTTAATTATTTGTAAAACTAATAGACCACATTAAGATTAAGATACTCACTTGAATGTTCAAATCAAAATGTATCACATTGATAGACAATATATTATAGATCAGTATTTAAATTTTTTT
>JBBPBT010001034.1:504707-517058 GCA_037974875.1 Cicer bijugum
AAATTTTACGTACATTCACGATTTAGTGATACAAAACTTTTAAAGAAGTATAAGTTAACTTTATCATTATAACTTAGCCTAAGACATGATTGATATTACTTTAACAGCTTGATTGCTTTGACTACTTGAATTTTAAGGGACACAATTTTGTTTGTTTGTTATAATACCCTTTATATTGTCTTCTTAATACATTTATTTTGCTTCATTAAATTAAAAATAGGAAATGGTAGCTGTTACAATTAGGATCAAAATTTGAAATGTTTTATATATGTTCAATCAACCATCATTTTATTTTATTTTTGTTAAGAGTCAACCATCATTTTAAAATCAAATGATTAAGAAATATGGTAGCTTTTTGAACAACTGATTCAATGCATCACTTGCAAATATATAGTCTTTTATGTCTTTTCGTTTGGCGGAATCTTCTCTCTAGACATAAGAAAAGCAACATTAGAATTTAGATTAGATTCCATCGTAGCACCAAAATTGATTAATTAAAATTTGATTTGAAGTTATGACATGCGCTGTAACTAATATAATTAAATTATCCGACACATTCATCGTTATCCTTGTTTTTAATAGCTTCCATTACCCCCTTTTAATTAATAACAAGCTCTTTGAGAGTTATCGTGACGCAATTGGACACTATATTTTTGTTATATATAAATGATTGTACACATAGTTATGTGACTACAATAGATATACATAAATTTTATAAATTAATTTTACACTGATTCAATAGTTCAATCTATCAAATTAATTTTATACGGTCACTTCATTTAATTTATTCTTCTAATGTTAAAAATATTATATAAAATTAATTTTAAAAGAATCGTACAAATATGAGTGATACGATAAACAATGAATTTTTATTAAATATGAATGTAAAACTTTTTAATTATGCCTTGTACAAATGTTATTTTCCTCGATAGCTCTATGTTGCCTAAATGTAGTGATATCAAGGATATTTTATGTAAACGTATTCAAACACCTTTGAGAAGATATTTAGGCAACGTGGAGCTTTTGCTTATAATCACTTCTCATCCCACAACTGGATACTAGCACCCGACCCAATACACCATTTGCTTCCTTCTTGAAGCATGAATTTTGAACTCTAAATATTCCTCCAAGCATAATTAGGGTTATGACCAAGCTTAGCACTCAAAAAACAAAATTGAGGAAAATTTTTAATTTTGAAGAGTCGAGTGATTAGACTATTCGAGTTAGTTAATAATCTCCAACTTTGTTTACTAAATATACCCATATTCAAAATTATTCAAAATTTTAAAATTCATATATTCATCCTACATATTTATTTAACATCTTTAAGATTTTGTTAATATTGATATATCAAATGTGAGTAAGAGTCTTATATTTTTAAAAAAAATATGTTAAACATTATATAAATAAAAATATCTATAAACTTGATGTTTTAGAGTTTTATTTGAATTTGTAATATCTAATTCAATTGTGTAGTTGCTTTAATTAGTTCAATATGATAATGTCATAATACTCTCGTGATCCAAGATAGTTTTTACACTATTATGATAAAATACCAACAAAATTTATATCCACTAATGTTGAGAAAATGACATCATTATCTGAACTTGTGCCTTAACATATCAAATGTCTATGTGACTACCGTATGAAAAATACTTAGATAACATTGTTTTGACTAAAATTTTGATGAGATTTTTGTGTTTTTATTCGTGAAAATATAAAATATACTTTACGAGAAAAAAACTCTTAATAATCCTAAACTTTTATTTATTATTCTATATATTTATATAATAATTTAAATAAACACAAATTTTATCCATCAATGTCCATCATCATGCGTATAATGAATAGTATATCATAAATAAATAAATAAAATACACTAGAGTATAATATAATAGAAAATGAAGTGATTAATTAATGACAAGAGCAAATGAAGAGAAGCGAGAATTAGTCGTGAGTAGAAACAACGATAACGGAGAAAGTAACGAAACAAATCTTGCATGAGTAGAGAAAAAAGGTAGTGGCATTTTGGTAATTGACAAGAACAAAAACTGATACTGTGTGACAAGTGTAATTATATAAGTACGAAACGAATGAGTTACGTGTAGTTCAAGTGAATACCCAACACATTCTTGCGTTGCGTTGCGTGCGTTAATCTCAATTCACACTCTCTCTCTCTCTCTACATCTCATTCACTTGCTCAATTTTCTACTTTGGTTTGGTACCATGATGCTGTTGTTTACGATGCTCTTTCGCAGGTAATAAAACGTGGTACTTGTTTTTTGTTGTTTGGTTAATTTATTTCTTATAAGATTAAATTTAATTAATTAATTTGGTTACTATAGATTTATGGGTTTTTAAATTAAATGCTACAGTTTTTGTGTGAGATTTTTATGAATGGGGTTTGTTATCAAAAGAAGGAAGAAAGAAGAAAAGGGATTAAAAGGAGAGATGCGAAAGTCTTTCAAGGATTCTCTTAAAGCTCTTGAAGCTGATATCCATTTTGCCAATACACTGTAATCATTCATTCATCTCTTTCATATCTTGACCATTTTTTTTTTTTATTCTTATGAATATTGAATTATGTGATTTTTGGATACTACCTAAATATCACATATTTTATTTATTATATGGTTTTGAACTCCATGTTGTTTTATTTTATCTTAGTTTGTGTGTTTTGTTGTCCAATTTTGTTGGTGTCATTGTCATTTTAGGAATGTTGTGATTTTTCTTTTTTAAGAGATTAAGAGAGTGGTGAATTTTCTGCTTGAGAAGTTGAGACGAGGACTTAATTGTTTAGAAGGCAAAATAGGAAATTAAGTATCCAAGAGATCTTTGATGAGATTTTTCGAGTATCTTTCAGCTTAACTAGAGGTCTTAGGTTCAAATCCTTTGTGAATGCAATTGTGGTCCTACTTTGATCAAGTGATTAGTCTCTGCAATTGTCGGAGGATACCCGGTTTACACAGAAAAACTAGGAAATTAAGTTGAATAAAGGAAAGGGGGATGGGTTAATCAATATTTCATACTCTGGTTGAAGCTGATAGCTGAGGTTTATATGTTTACTGTGGAATATGGATCAAAAAAAGGAGGAAAAAAGGAATTATTTGGCATGATCTTCTATAGGCTTCTTTGTTTCCTAATCTATTGAACCTCTTTTTGACATGTTTTATTTTGTTTCTTCCATTTTAATGGAGATCAGGCACTCCAATTCTTTGGTGTTTTCCCATAATGTGGTAGCAGGGGTGCCTCAGTTTACGCAATTTTGCATCCTTTCTTTGTAAAGAAGACCCCAATCAAGTTAACTAGAGTACAACTTTTTATGATTATTTTGTATGGTGGTCGGTGGTTTTATACGAAACCGACGGATTTGTATTCCCTGCATTCACGCAATTCTGACTTTGGATTTTGGACCCATTTTACCAAGTTGGAATGTGGACCGTGCGGTTTTGATCTGATGGTTCAATTTGCATTATTGCGTCAAATATGTCCATGATTCACAGAATTACAGAAATAAATCTGGATTGGAAACTGAAAGACCTTTCCCATTTATCTTTATATTTAATAAATGAGATTTGCATTTTTTTTAATGAGATTGTTGAAAAACATAGCTGAGTACTGGGTTACTAGGCCAATATATGAGATATGTTACAAAAGAAAAAGGATGAGTATAATAAATTTTCTATCACTCCTAATTAATTTCCAATTTTATTTGTATCTTGATATTCCAAGATCTAACCTTTAATTTTTTGTTTGAACACTAGCACACCAACTTGAAATAGAGAAGCTTTTATGTGCCAACTTTAAATGCTTATCTCTGAATTGAAATTCTCTGCCAAATATAATTAAAAAAAAAATTATTGTCTTAGCTATTCTTTTTGAATCAGAGCTTCGGATTATCCAAGTGACCAGGACGGCGCCTGCCTTCAAATGAGATTGTCCTATAGCCCAGCTGCCCAATTCCTTCTTTTTTTTGTTCAGTGGACCGACTGTCACCTTGCTGGAGCCTTAGGATTGCTTAAAATTCTTATATACAAGGTGCTTTCCCTTCCTCTTTACTTTGTGTTTCATTTTAGAAAATTGCTTTGAAACATACAATCAATTATCATATACGATAGTGCAGAACGTGAACAACATTATTGTTTTGTTGTCATGCTAGTGAATGATGTACATGTTATGTTGGGTTTGTCACAGGCATATAAGGATGGGAAGACAACCATGTCTATTTATGAAAGAAAAGCCAGTTTGAAGGAGTTTTATGGTAAGTGTTACCAAGAGTTGGTTTGGTAAATTTCTCAACAAGTACTTATGGAAAAAGATAGAGACCCTATTTGGATAAACAACTTAATTAAGTGCTTAAAGTATAAGTGCTTATTTATAAGTTATTTTAATTACAAAAGATAAAATAAAGTCAAATTATTTTCATCTAAGTTATAAGTTGTTTTCATAAGCAATCTTGAAGAGCTTATGAAAGTAAGCTGTAAACAACTTCTTCATAAATACCTATAAGCTTATAGTGATTTTTTTCTCTAAGTGAAGAATCATAGTAATATTAATCAAGTTTCCACAAGTTAGAAGCTAATCCAAACTAAGAAGTGACAAATCATATTAATAAAAAGCTGTTAGCTGCCGCTTAAATCTATATCATGTGATAAGCTTCATTAGTTTCACCATTTTTTAAGAAAAAGTGTTTCACAATCCAAATGTGATTATTACATTTACAAAATCTATATTAACAGGTGTGATCTTTCCCTCTTTATTGCAACTTCAGAGAGGAATCACTGATGTTGACGATAGGAAACAAAAACATCTTTGTGCTACTAGGTACAAGCCTAAAGATTTAATAATCAAAGGAAAGAGCTCTGAAATCGACATAGAAAGAGAAGAAGAATGTGGTATTTGCATGGAGATGAACAGCATGGTTGTACTGCCAAGTTGCAATCATTCAATGTGTATGAAATGCTACCGCGACTGGTTAGTTAATTATGACTGCCTTTCTTTTTTGGTGAAGATAACTTCTAATGATAATAAATTATTTAGCATTTTTTTATAATTTCAGAGGTAGATTCTAAATGATTTTGCATTTTGTAGTCCTATTGCTCAACAAGTTTTTCATCTACCTCGATGGAAGAAAATTAATTCACCTTCCTGAAACATGTTTAAGTGACCAGAAATATAAGACCACTGATATTTTTTCAAAAGACATTAGATATTTATTTTCTTGGAAAAGGTCAAATTGAGTGAAGGGCCGGGAAGAAAACCAAACCAAACTGAACCATTACAGCATTCAGCAAAACCGAATTAAACTGTTAAGCCGTTTGTCTCGTAACCAAACTGGTATAAAGATTCAATGTACCGTTTCATTATTTCTTAACTGAAACCACTTTACAAAAAGCTTAAACTCAAACCAAACTGAATTTTAAGATTGTTTAAAAAACTAACAACCGAACCAAACTGCACCAAAAAGAACTAAATTGTTTAAGTTCATTCATGAACTATTCATCACAGTTCGGGTTTTTTATGTGCAATTCAGTTTGTTTTATTGGATGGCCTTAATGACAAAGCCTAAAGCTAAGTGAGGCCCTAGACTGAACAAATTATGGGAGGAAGCCTCATATATATATATATATACAATTTTTGTTAGGTATCAAAATTGAGGTGGGACCATGTAATTGGAGTTGGGTAGAGGTCTAAAGCAACTCGACGAGTTTTTTTTTTTTATAGACAAATATTAGTTGTTCATATGTTATGTTAGTAGTCAAAATTTGAACCCTAAACCTCTTTCTCAAACTGCTTTAAGTGTCCAAGCTTCACTTAAACTATGCCTCATTGCCTCGGGGTCCGGCCTCGATATTTTTTTTAGTTAGTTTGAAAGAAAGTAGTTGTTTGTATCAGCTAGCATATTTGTTATTTATATTTCTTTCTGGCTGGACTCTATGGAATTTAGATATATCTTACTATGGCTTCTTCAATTTCAAGAGTTCTCTTTTTTTTCTTCTGTTTGCTTAGGCATGCAAGATCTCAATCATGCCCTTTCTGTCGGGACAGTCTTAAAAGAGTAAACTCTGGTGACCTTTGGATCTACATGAACATCAATGAAATGGATGATCTTGATTCAATCAATAAGGAAAATTTGAAAAGACTATTTTTGTATATAGAAAAGTTGCCTCTTGTTGCTAGACCTTATATTCACATCATATCATCACAACTTCTTGTTGCCTCTTAGTGGAAAGCTTATTCAAACTTATATTTGTAAATATGTTTCAATGCCATTACATTCCTTTGATATATGCTCATTTTATTTCATTAGAATTAAATTTAAGAGTTCATAGTCCAAAAATTTTCTTTGCTCATAAAAGCAGTAAGTAGCATTGTATTTGTGTTTTGATTTGTTGAGTACACAGTAATATAATTAAATATAGTTAGGGGTGATATTTTTTATATCCCTAATAATATCATATTTAACTATATATCTCCTATTTTTTTTTCCGATTTCTCTCCACTCTTCCTCTCCATATGTTTTCCAATTTTACAAAATGGAAGTGTCTCTGAGATTTATGAAATATATATCATATTCTGTAAAATTCATTTCATCGCTTAAGGTCTCAGGTTTGAGTTTTATGGCTGACAAAAATGTGGTTGAAAATAGAGATTCCGCTAAAAGTGGTTAGTCAATTCTTTGTTGAAGACTAGTCATCACTAAAGTTGGTAGATGTTTCATGTTACCAAAAAAATCAAAATTTAATTTATAAAAAAATTGTTATAAAAATTGGTGTTTTAATTTCATATGATAATAAAAGTGCTATTCATCTACATGTAAATTTAAATTGAGGAGGCAAGGAAACTGAGTAACATAGCTGTTGTAGTGGAGGCAAGGACAAGAATGAGTTGAGTGGCATCACAAAGCATTCAAAAGGAAAGACCCCTCATGCAACTGTAGGGTGGTCACTTCTCTAGCTAGCTCTCAATTATTTTATTATATTTCAGAATGCATTGCCCCTTTTATAATTAATTGGTCATGGATGAAATAAAGGAATTTTGTTAGAGTAAAAAAATATCTGACAAGGAGATATATTTCTTTTGCTAAATATATTAATGTGAAAACTGGAGCAGCAAATTTCACCCATGTTACAAGTTTCTTTTAAAAAAAATCTTAGATGGATACCACATTTATTTTTATCATTAAAGGGTCTTATATATTCTCCTTTATATTTTTACTTATATATGGTAGATTTTATATTTAATTTCTTTTAGTCAAAAGAATATTTAATACTTTCTATAAATATAAACATATAAACCGTTTCCGTAGATTTTATAGAAATGTGTTTGAATTATTTGTGTTTACCTTATTGTGATTTTGTTTCCTTTACCTTGTTGTGTTCTTGTTTGCGATTTTATTTCAAAATCTCTTCTTCGAGTGATTGTTCTCCATCACTTCGATACTGTCATTTTAACCTTATTATTTAAGAGAAGGTGTTCGTGGTGGATCGAGACTAACGAGTCTTTATTGTTTCGTCCTTTTTTTCTATATCAATGCTACCGAAAATCCTTAAAAGGAATCTCTTTGCACTGCAATTACGAATACTACTACATCTACGGATTTTAGATTTGTTTCATCTCATATTTGAATCAAGGTAAGTGTTTTGTATTTTCTCTCTCGCTTCTTCTCAATTTAGACTTTGATTCTTTGTTTTGAAATTTGGAATAGATGAAATTTAGTGTGCACCAATTGCATTTAACCTATTCGATTTATCATTTAACTTGTATTTTTTTTTATAAAAAAAGTATGTGGTCTTCAATCAATAAAATTAAAGGAATAAAAAACTATAGTAAATTTATGCATTCTACATTTTTCAATAACAAAATTTTATTAATCGTGTTATTTGTGCAAAGTATCCATTAATTTTTGTAGATGATTAGTTTTATCGAAAATCTGGTTGACAACCTTTGGTAGAATCTCTCCTCTGAACCATATTTTTTTCAAAACATTGCATACAAAATAGAAATCAAGTTCAACTGCAGTTCTTCGGATAGTTCCATTAGAGATGGTCTTTTAATTTTATTATAGCCCAAGAACACATTAGCACACTTATCTCATTGAGCGTATTATTTTAATTTTTAAACAAATTGGCAAATTAGAAATAAACATGACCAAAGGCAACCCCAATATTATGGAAACAAAAGATGTCATATCAAATTATCTCGTAAAAATAAAATTTATATACACTTTAAGAACTAGAGAGACATAAAAATGAAAAATATTCAAACTAAGTTTCATCGATTACTGATACAAAGACTCTATTTAGTGCAGAAAAGCTAGTAAAACAGTGAATGAGTTTATAAAAAATAACAGATAAATTATGTAATAGCATATAAACTAGTAGAATGAATTTGAAGTATTTTGTAAAATTAACAAATGAAGTGACTGACAAATATAAAATGACATAAAAATATTATAGATAATATTTAAATTTTTTCTATTGAGGGTAAAAACATGAGAAAATATTATATAAGTTATAAACTCGTAAGCTACTTGACGTATCATCTAATAAAACAAATACCGAGAAAAAACTATCATCAAACAGCTCTACTTTGACCATGCAAACTAGTTTATCCACTATAAGCAACGGTTTAGCCTCGTCAAACCAAGCAAAAATATGCAAGTGACTCAGCTACATAAAATTATCCCAAAGCGTTGATAAAAAAGAAATTTATATTACTTCAGCCAACACATTTGAGGCAGCAGTGCACAAAGGAGAATTTAAGTACAATAACTAACAACTGAGGGAAGCTCAAGTAGCTGGCAAAATATCATACCAGCAAGACAAGACAGATATTCAACCAACACAAATATCCAAAAGTATCCTAATATGCAGAGACAAACTATATAATAGCTCCCCCCTCCACCAATGAAACATCATATCTTAATTTATACACACCAATCTCAATCATCATCTTCCTCATCATCATCGTCGTCCTCATCATCATCATCCTCGTCTTGGTGGTCATCCTGTACAACGAGGAAAGATGGTAAAAAAATAACACAAGGTAAACAAACCATTATGGAGGTAGTAGAATATGAAGCATTTAGGCAGGTTTAGGCCTGAGTTTAGTTAATCTTTACAAAATTGACCTAGAAGAAGAAAAAATTTAGACTACCTCTGCACTTGCTTCATCTTCATTATTAACTTCGGATTTGGATTTGTCAGATTCCTCCTCGTCATCCGCTGAACTTGCCTAGTAACATTATAGACAAGTGAAGCATATAAATAAGACAATCAAAGCACACAAACAACAGAACTAGAAGCACAGAGCATGGGATGCTTACCTTGTTGTTATAAGCATTCAGAAGTTTTTCATACTCAACTTTCCTTTTTGCAGCCTTGGCTTCATATGGAGCTTTTTCCTTTACATTCAAAATGAAAAGAGTTAGAATAAGACAGAATAAATCCCCTCTTCAATATAATGAGGTCACTACACATATGTTAATACAGTGAAATTTAATAGAAGTAGTAATTTCACAGCTCATAAATTGTTTCTACCTACAAAATACTATTTCAATTTAGGTTTAAATATGCATTTGATTACTGCAAATATACTTTTTAAGTCCCTGTAAAAATGTTTTTTGTTTTTCGTCCTTGCAAATATACCATATTTTGTTGTTTTTGTCCTTGTTATTTTATTCTAGCCTTTGCCAAACTTGTTCATTTTGAAATGATCCCTGTATAATGTGTGTAATATTTGTTTTAGTCCTTATGCAGCTCGTATTGGAAAGACTAAAATCAAATATTCTACATGGACCAATTCTAATATCAACAAATTTTGCAGAGACGAAAACAAAACAACAAAGAACAAAAGCAAAATACAGTATATTTGCAATGACGAAAAAAGAAGAAAAAAAAAAGTATGTTTGCAGTGATCAAATGCATATCTAAACTTTAAATTTATCTTTAAGAGCATCAAAAGACATTATGAGGAGTAGAATATCTAAAAAGATTGAAGTTCCGCCACTATGTATCAAAGATAGCATTGCTTACAGCCTTAGTCAAGGATTTCCATTTTTCTCCTCCAGCCTTTCCAACCTTCAACCAAAAGTACACAATAGAATTGTTAGCTGCATATTCAAAAAGGACACATCACCACATGACCCAATTTAACATGTAAACTTACAGCTGATACGGCCTTCACAGTAGGATTTTCTGCCTTAAAAGTCTTTCTGAACTCCTCACTGTGAAAGAATGGACAGATAAGTCAGATAATTTTCGAAAGGCTATAACAGAAAGGGAGAAAACAGAGATACAAACAGGAAGACAAAGAAAGCGCTCGGAGGTCTTTTGGGTTTGTTGGGATCTTTTTTGGCCTTCTTCTCCTTCTTAGTAGGCTTTGGTGCGCTGCTCTTCTCCGGTTTATTAGCAGCCTTTCGCTTTCCTACCTTTCTGTAAACAACAGATATATATATGTTCCATCACTACATTATGTCGTTTCCCCATCATCTATAATCAGATATCAATAGTACTTTTATATTTAGTTAAGTTAATCACAAGAAAACCAACACCCGAATGGACAATGACATATAAAGTCATATGAAAAATACTTTGTATTACGATATTAGATTATTAGTTAACATATTAGTTAGCAACATAGCATAAAGTGTGATGATAGAGAAACTAACCGGTCATCAACTGGTTTCAATACGTCCCTTGAAGTCCTTCCTGTTCCCTTTCCCTTTGTCATCGTCTAAGCTCCTGTAACAATACAATCTAAAGTTGAAAAATCAAAGGAATCGTCAAATTCCAAATCATGATATAGAGCAGATTGATAAAACAGAAAAATATTCCCAATCCATGATACAAGATCCTCGAAAAAAAATTGGGATAAATGCCCACCAAGTGTCACATATCCACCTAGATATCCACAAAGCCACCACCAATATCAATTTCACAAGTGTTACACAGTCAAAATCAGGGTTTCAAAATAAATTCAGCAATCACAATTTAGGTTGCAAAATCAAGGTTTTTGATGTCTCTACAACCTCAATTCAACCGTGTGATTGATGTCACATCAACCGTATTTGAATTTAAAACCTTGACTACAATTTAAAACCTTGTTCACATCACAACTCATACACACAATCACACACACCTTTTCAGATGAATTTCACTTGAAATTTCATATATTATAATATTGAGGAAATAATCATTAGGTATAATAATCATCAACAACATGAACAAACATCAAACAACCCTCAATTCATTCAGCATATTTTCCCTTAACATCAATTTTTAACACTACACTTAACAACTCCATGTTACATGTTACCAAACACACATAAAACCTAGTTTTAAATTATTTGTTCCAACAAACTCATCACTATTAAAAAAAACATAAGCCAGACACAAAAAAAAAAAACAAAACAAAACAAAAGAGAAATTGAAGCAAGGAAAAATAGGAGAAAAAGGGTTGGTTACCTTAAAAATTGATGAAGGAAAGAGCAGAGAGAGGATCTTCAACAAGCGAAGCAGAACCGAAGACAAGAACTAGAAAGCAGAGAATCCAAGCTACTAAGGTTACAAAGAGGGTTTCAAGTACAGCCAAATATGACCGGAACAGCCGGTAAGGTTTTTTAGTGACTTTTGACGCGGAGGTGAGTCAACCCATATCCATAATGAGTGGATTTTACCTGCAATAGCCGGTTGTCGTTTTGAAGAAGATATTCTCATCAATGATTATTATTAATTACTAATTATTGAGGTATACTCGCTCCGTTTTAATCGTTTTAATATTTTTATTTTTATAACTGCTCTAAAAACATGCGAGTTTTTTTTAAGTCAAAAAACAAAACAACAATGAGTGGTTTTTTGGTCAATAAAAAGAAAACAATGAGTTATAACTATCAATCAGCGTTTCAAAAATTCAACTTTTTTTAATTTGTTTTTTTAGGTACAAAGTTATTTTTTTATATATAAATTAATTTTAAGAGACTATTTATAGTAGAGCACCCATATTGATGCAATACTCATAAAAATAATTCATATAGATGAAATTATAAGTAAAAGTAATTAATCATAGGGGTTAAGTTCGCCGAATTTTCTTGATGTAATAAACAAAATAATTATATTTTTCAAACTATAATTTTTTTTTTATTAGATTCTGTGTGGGAACTTGTTTCATTGAGTAATATTGAGTATAATAACATTTTATAGAGTGAAATTAGTTATACTTTTTACTCCGTAAAAGTATATATAATCTTTAAATTAAAATTTATAATTTGTAAAATAAACAATAATAAACGTAACATTTTCATATAAACATGCATCAATTATTCTTTAATCTATGGAAAAAAAACTTGAG
>JBBPBT010001034.1:532775-544469 GCA_037974875.1 Cicer bijugum
CGATATCGCTATAATGTTTAAAAAGATAATTTCTTATTTAATGTAATTTTGTCAATTCTAATGCAAAATCAACCATGCACTTCATTTGTAAAAATTATATTTCAAAACTTCAGCAATTTTGCAAACTTTCTGTTTAATTTATGAAAATATTATATGTTTTTATTTTCTAAAATGTGTATTAATTTTATCTTAATGAAAGACTCCTAAAACAAATATTATTATGGAGAGAAAATTAAATTCTAGTCAATAAAAATAGCATTCTAAAGTAATAAAAACATATTTTTGATATTTTTATCATTTTTAGAAATATAAATAATTATTTTATAAAATATTCCCCAATTTATCTGCAAATAAAATTAACACAAAATTTAAAATATAAAAACAGAAAATATTTTTAACAAATTTTCGGTACCAAGGTGATTTTTGCCGTTCAAAATTTTATCTGTAGAGTGGCAACATCGTCAATAATGTAAAACACATGGACAAACTTTCGTAGCAGTTTTTTCTAATGAATAGTTGCAACAAAGGAGAAGGATAATTAAAGTAAAATATTTTAGGAAAAGTCGTTAATTGTGTCAGCAAAACAAATAAAAAAAAAACCGCAAGAATTGAATTCAAATCTTCTGTTCTTTATAAATGTATTTTTTATTATATATTAATTAATATTGTTTATTCTCTTCCGTTTCAAACATTTGAATGCCAACAAAGTTGCACACATCAACTGAAACTTCAGCTTCTAACCTTTGTCAAGCCAAATCATCAATCATCAATCCTCAAACATATCGAACACAAACATTTTCTCCAACACTAGCATAGTTTTCAACTCATTGGAGCCAATTTTTCATTGACCCCATTTTTTATTTCATTACATTTTCACTCATTAACGGTAATTAGATCCTTGTTGAAGTGTTTTCCACAATACCCTTTTGTCGATTCTTTCTTTAAACCACTTTTTATGATTCAAATCTTCATGTTTTGATTGAAAGTTTGTGACTTTAGTAATTGGTGTTTTGTTTTTGCTTAAAAGGGTGATCAAAGTTTTGATTTTTATTGTTTTTTGTTGATTTTCTACATCAGAGGCTGCAAGAGAGAGAAACTGAGGTGATGGTGATGAAGGAGAGAGACGAGGAACTTGCTTTGTTTCTTGAGATGAGGAGGAGAGAGAAAGAGAATGAAAAGAACAACCTTCTCCTTCTTCAAAACTCTGAGGAACTTGATTTGTCCAATTTGGGTATGTTTTTTTTTTGTTGTTCTTATCATGTTTTGAGTGGCTTTTGTTATGTTCTGATAAATGATGCCATGCTATGTTGTGTTGTTTCACTATAGAATCCAATCATGAGAACTCTATGATTTCCAAGATGGTATCTTCAGTTCAACCAAGGAAGACTGTGGTTGAAGAGTTCTTGAATTCAGAGAATGATAAGTCTGATTATGAATGGTAATTTTGAATTTTTTGCATCTTTTGATTGTTGATGTTTTTGTTTGATTTAGTTACATATTTACATGAGTACATAAATCCAGTATCTATGTCTGAGTATCTGATGGCCATGTTTGAGTCAGTGCTTTATAGCATAGATCTTGTAAATCAATTGGATTCAAAAGTGAATCTAATTAAAAAAACAATTCCTATTTTCCTTTTCTGTTTTCAATTTTATTGCCAACTTATTTTTATTCTATTTTCTGTTTTCAACTGTTTGTACATAAAACAGTGAAAATAAAAAGTGACAATTTTTTATAAATAAAAGTGAAAACAAAAATAAAAAGGGAAAACTTTTCTGATACCAAACAGGCCCTTAAGTTTTGGAATGTTGTTGTTTCCATGTATAATTTGGTGTGAGAGAAATTCTTGTAGTCTAGTTCATAGCAGTCACAACAAAAAAAAGTTTAAAGTTATTCAAATTGAAAAATGATTGAAGTGTATGATTGTTGTGTTTGAGCGGTCCCCATTTGAAATAGCTGAAAAGTATTTTGCAGTTTTGTTGACAATGACAATTTGAGGATGAACATCTAGTTCCCACATGCAACCTTTAGGTTCCTGTTCTTGTCATCATTATTCATGATAAATGATTGATATTTAAATGGATTCTCTAATATTAATTATATCTCAATTAATCACCTTCTACTTTCTAATGTTGAAGTTGATTATGAATTTATGGTGCTAAGTGTTTTATCCAAAGGAAACAAGTTAACATCAAGTACTTTTCATGTATAATTTTCTGAGACTGATGTAATACTTGGAAATGAAAATCATTGAACACCTTAATATTCATATATTTATCTGGTTTGATTAAATGCAAATTTTCACAGAAACGAGTTCAATTCTGTGGGAAACCTTTCACGCTTAAAATAACCAAATTTCAAAATTCATACATTGAGCAATAGAGTCATATAGCATGCATTTTTGCCTCTATATTGTGTTACAATTTTGGTCTATCAGAACTATTTCCTTCATACTAACAACAGTTTTCTGTTATCAGGCTTCTTACTCCACCTGATACACCTCTTTTCCCTTCTTTGGACAAGGAGTCACATTTATCAGTAAAGAGTGAAACAGAGACTCGCAATTCTCGTCCAACAGCTTTAAAACCAAGGGTAAGAACTAAGAATGATTTCATATTATCTTTGGAAGCTGTTGAACCATTTAAGTTACTTAGATGCACATAGTATATGTCGCATAACACTTTTCCATTTTGATTCTTGGCTCATAGTATACTGATAAGTGCATAGATCGCTCTGCAATCAGAGACGTAGATACAATTGATAAGTGCATAGATCGCTCTGCAATCAGAGACGTAGATACAATTGGCCGAACCGTGATCAAATCTCGTGTGTTTTTGTTTGCATTTTTTCGTATCTATTTTCTTTTGAAACTGACGTTGGTTTAGCTTATTTGATTATTGAACACATCCAATTTTCTTGATATGATGTATCATGTGTTGTAGGTAGCTAATATCCAAACAGAACCAACTTCAAGAAACAATGTAGTATCCAAGCATCATGCAGCAATGTCAGGATTTGGTTCTTCCAATAATAGCAGTAGGAGAATTTCATCATCAGCAAATCCAACTCCAGCTACTTCAAGATCTTCAACACCATCTGGAAGACCAACATTACCTTCAATAACTAAATCCTCTAGGCCTTCTACGCCTACCTCCCGAGCCGCCTTAACCTCGACCAAGTCAACAGCTCCATCAATGAGATCATCAACTCCTACTAGATCCACTTCGAGGGCGTCAACGCCTACTTCAAAGCCTTCCTTGACAGCTCCTAAGCCATCTCAAAGATCAGCAACTCCGGTTATTCGATCATCAACCCCTTCAAGGACATTTGGAGTATCTGCTCCTCCTACCAGACCTTCATCTGCATCAAAAGCACGCCCCGTTGTTGCTAAGAATCCGGTTCAATCACGTGGCATCTCTCCATCAGTTAAATCTAGACCTAAAGAGTCTCTGCATATGCCTGGCTTTTCTCATGATGCTCCTCCAAATTTGAAGACATCGTTGCCAGAAAGACCAGCTTCGGTCACTAGAAATAGGCCTGGAGTTCCAAATCCAAGATCAAATTCTGTTGACGCCACTAGCATTTCAAAATCTAGAAGGCAGTCTAACACTCCTTCGAAAGGACGTGCTTCTACCGGGTTTGCACACAATAATCATACCTCCATGCATGCTCTAAGTAGAGCTCGTTTCACTGATGGTGATGATGATGATAGCCCTGTTGTAATTGGGACAAAAATGGTTGAAAGAGTAGTGAACATGAGAAAACTTGCGCCTCCAAAGCATGAAGACCCTTCTGCCAACAACAATTCATACGGAAAATATTCTTCATCCGGTAGCACTGGATTTGGAAGTACACTTTCAAAGAAGTCTTTAGATATGGCAATTAGGCATATGGTATGTTCATTACTCCATTACATATATGTTGTTATATGCAACACTAATGATTCTGTAGTTTTGATTACTCCATTACATTATTGTTTACATATGCTTAAACTTGGTAATACTACCTTGAAGTTAATGGCTAGTATCTTAGAGTTATTTCTGTGATCTACATGGCAATAACTTATGAAATGTCTATGTTGTTATTTGTTCTCTATATGGAAGTAATATTTAGTTAATGAACATAATAAATAACCTAATTGGCCGAATTTCGAGATCAAATCTCGTTTGTTCTAACAGTTTCTATTCTGCAGGACATAAGGCGAAGCGTTCAGGGAAATATGCGGCCACATGTGACAAGCATTCCGGCTTCGTCTATGTACAGTGTGAGATCAGTTAGTTCTTCAAAGAGCAGGACAGTGAGTTTTTCTGATTCACCGCATGCCACAAGCAGCACTGCTAGCTCTACACCAAGTGTAAATAATAATAGTAACTCCATATCTTATGGAAGTGAGATTGAAGAAAATGACTTTGGAATCATATGATGGTCAAAGCATGACCATTACTGCTCTTGCCGTTTATTTGAATGTGGTGGAACAATTAGCACAAGATATTGGCAATCTATTTTCAATGTAGATGTGCTAATGGTAGAAAGTTTGTAGCATAGCAGTACATTATCTACAAGTGTTGTGATACATTGAGAGGCTACCTTGAGATGTTTTATGAGCTTGTTTGTGGCACAAGGATCATTGTGCAGAACATTTTGAACTACCAATTCATGAGCTTGTTCAATTGTTACTCATTTAATGCTTTTAAGGTTCCCCATTAACTTGGCAAGTGCTATCTTAACCATGTAGTTTAAAATTATTCAATGCTATTTGATTATTTTGCTAGTCACTGTATAAAAGTATTAATTTTCTCATTTTTCATTGAGAAATGATATAAAGACACATAAGTTCACAACTGAAACTCTATACATTTGAAAATGTAATGTAATACTTTCTCTCCTACCTCGGTACTTTTACTATACACCTTAGTCGCTTTGCACACATAACTGACCTGTATTTTAAACATTATCAAATATTTGATGTCAAATTTTGTGTTTATATTTCATTTCTTTATTTCATTCACCACCAATAGCAAATGTCGAATTTGCTTATATTTATTTTTTTCTTATATGAGACTAATATTAAGAGTATTAATGCTATTATTTTATGATAGGCGAAGGTAAATAGTTAGTATATATGTTAGGAGGAGGGGAAGTGTTAGTAATTGTGTCGTGCCATAGTTAAGGATGTCTAGAAGAGTCGCCGTCGAGAAGAGTCGATTTCTTGTTTCTCCCAAACAGGTTTATCTGTATCTCCGACAATTTTCTAATAATTCTTGTTTCTTAACAATTTTAGTAGTTTTGTTTTGCTGATTTTGCTATGAATTGCTATGGATTTTGTTGATTTTGCTATGGACTTCGCTTATTTTTCTGATTTAGCGGTTCTTTCGATCTGCAATTATACATTCAAATATTATTAGTTTGTTATGGATTTTGCCATGGATTTTGCTAATTTGGCTGTTCTTTCAATCTGAATTTTTAGTTTGTGTAGGCTTTTGTGTTTGATTTGATTATTATGAACTGAACTCAATGAAATCTAGTTGACTGATGAATGTGATGATTAAATCATTGCTTGAATTTGGTAGCGTTTCTCAAACGGTTATAGTCACTCGCTAACTTAGTTCTTCTTCTTTGACAAGTTCTTTTTATTTTTCTTCATTCAAGTAATTATATTATACTTCTGAGTATTAATAATAATAATAATAATAATAATAATAATAAAGAATGTCAACTAATTATATAACCAAGATTAATATTATAGTAAAAAATAAGAAATGATATAAAATAATGAAGTCATTTATTTATTGTTAAAGGTTTGCATCATCATGTTGTGGCAGATAGCTAAGAAGATACGGACTAAGACAATACGCAATATAACTCTTCGACTCAAATGGATGAATGTAAGTTATGATATATACTTTGTTTATTTTTCCCCTTGAAAAAACATGCAATATCTAGAAAAATCACCTTTTTCATATCCTGTAATCTATTATAACTTATTCTCAATGTGTTGAAAACATCATTTTGCAGATCTTGCTGAAACATTTTCAAAGTGTCTTATCATACAGATTCCCTTCTTCCACAGAGGAATGAACCCAACATTATGAGTGTTAAGTTAATACCTCCAGCACGTTGAACCACCCGTTTTGACAAATCTACGAAAGTTTCTTCAGGTCTTCCTCTTCTAAAAGTTTTTTTGACTAAAAAGTTGAAGAGATTCACCACTGCTTAGGATTTGAGCATCATAAATTTCACACACACCTAGTGATACTAGGAGATGCTTGTCTCTAGTAGTTATTATTACTCTGCTCCTTGGACCAAACCATCCTTGCTTTCTAGCTAAATTATGTAGTTGGATATCAGAACTTAGATCATCGAGGACAAGGTGAACTCTTTTATTGAATAAAAGATTATGTATTGTCTCTCTTCCTTGGTCCAAACTTTCCATTCTCATGCTGCTTATATTTAGATGAGAAAGCAATTTTCTTTGTAAACAAAGCAGACCATGTCTTTCACTGGAAATCTCTCTAACATTCTCAAGAAAACAACTAAAATCAATTGGTTATGGATTTTCTTGTACACTAATTTGACTAAAGTTGTCTTTCCTATGCCACTCATGCCTCATATCCCCACAAAGCAAATTTCCTCTGACTCTCTCCTTAAAAGTGAACACACGCTGCTTATCCTTGAATCAATTCCAACCATTTCATATCATAATGTGGCAATTTAGGTTGTAGCATTTTCCATACTTCTGCAATAATTTCTTCAATCAGTTATATTTCATGCATATAAGGAATAAATTTAAAATGAGTTAACTAATATTTAACATGAATAATCAAAGAACAAAATTATCATAATCCATGAACACGTATCTATTTTGATTATGGTTTCATTCTATATTTTTATTATATAGCATATCAACTTGCATAAACACTTCTAAGAAAATCTAATAGAGAAAACAAGCAATGACATTTCCACAAACTATTATCAACTTGTTTACATGATAACTTACTACTTCAATAAAAATAATTTGACCGACCGATCAATTTTACTTTATTACAAATTTTTTTACTTTATTACAAAAATAGCTTGTGAAAAACGTTTATGACATAAATATTATAATTTTTTATTTAAGTCATTGATAAAAAAAATAAAGAAATGTAAATTAAATAATATTGATAATTAAAATAATTAATTATATTAAAATTAAAAAATTATATAGTGAGTTAAATAAGCAACATAAAAATTAACCAGTGTAATTAATTACCTAAATGAAATACCTATCAATAAGCCATTAACTAGTTATTAATGTGATGATCCAAACATGAAATACCGACCCTTGGAATCTTTCCACTTCCGAACTTTTTCACTATCTCCAAACCTTTCTCCATGCTTAACAAAAGCATGTGCGAAGGATCCTCACATCGGTGGGGTCTACATCGTAGAAGAAGCGTAGTCGGGAGAGAGAAGCACGACGGAAGAGAGATTGCTCGATTGCATTGAGGAGCTCTAGCGCAATAAGTTATTCTCTTTGAGGATCGTAAGACACTGTCATTTAGACAGGAAGAATCAAAATTCATAACACTTTCTTCTCTCTTCTGCTATGATCTCTTCGTTTTCTTTCAAAATGTTATCTGACAATTATGGAAGTAGTTGAAAATATCAACACTTATGAAGAAAATTAATATTAGTCCCACATCGTTAATACATAACAAAACTAAGTATTTATAACCATCGCAATGAGTCATGAACATGATCTTACTTGAACAAGATCTGTTCTATAGGATCTTACTGTTTCAAATTCGCTAATGTTAGTGTTACTTATTTGGTCCATTTCTTTTAAAAAAAAAATATAATCAGGTCAAACAATAAAAGAATTAACTATTTTTGTTCCCATAGTTCGTTTTTTTGTCGTTTTTCATCAACACAAATCTTGGCTTTATTGCATCTATGATCTATGTACGGGTTAAAGTTGAGAATTGGATGACTTGTGTTGATGTTAAAGTTGAGCATTCAATGACTTAATATATTTCTAATGCATTTGATTATTCTATAATTGGTAGCATGGAACTATCAATATTTATCTCTCTTTTTGTTGCTTTATTTTTTTTATGTCTGTATAGTGATTACTGAAGTTCCGCACTGTTGTTATTCATGTAGCTCTCGTTTATATAGAATGCCTTTATTATAAATATCCTTTTATGTGTATGTGGAAGTTTATATTTTAATGAGCATGAAGTGTTAGAGAAGAGTGTAGATTTTCTAAGTTGGTAAACTTCCTCCGAATCGAAGAATTTGCAAATGGTATTCTTTTTGATGAGTTTAGTTGAAAATGTCATACCTGGAGTTAGTTTCAAGAAATAAACTTGCAATGGTTAGTCAGTGTAACCTTCTTTTGATTTTGTTTACAAGATTTTATAAAAAGCTTCTGCTTTAGCTCCGGTGTTATCAACTGTTGATCGCAGAGAATAATGATTTGTTCAAATATCCATTATAACAGTGCTATAGCTGCTATTTGACAATATTTTGTACTAAACAGTGTATCGCAGAAAAGAGAGGAAGATTGAACATATTTTAACAACCACTAAAGAAGTTTTATGTGTTAGAATAGTAGTTGACAAGTTATATCAAAGGTGATATTCTTTATCATGCAATTATTATTATTTTTTTAAAATTAGGGAGGGAGAAAATTATTTTACAACTATCTCAAAAGAAATTTTTACTTTTATAAAGTCAAACTTTTACTATTGAGACGACACTTCATAGACTATATATCTTTATTATGCAAGTACTAAAATTTAAAAACAAGGTTAAGTAAAATGTGATGATTGTTAGGTGATTGCTTTGGAAAGGATTATTAGTGGTGGAGCTAAGGTTGAAGATAAAGAATTTGTTGTCTTGACTAAATTGATTGTGCTTCAACTGCCTAAACTTGACTCTAGTGTTGCTGAGGGATAAGCCAAAATGTAGAGAGGAATTGAGGTTAGTGGAAGTTTAATTTCACAACTTCATAGTTTGTTATGCATATACCAAACTAATAATGAGAGCTCACATTTAAGTCCTTGAAACTACACAGGTTCGACATGTACAAAGTTATGTAGACACAATTGACAAAATGAAGGCAAGAAATTCTGCTGCTAACAATGCAGTTTCAGTACCAAACTAATAATGACACAATTGAATCAGAACATGGAAGATTGAAGTCTCCAATAACAATTTAATCTTCTACTGTGATTACTCAAGAATGGGAAATTTTGGGTAACTAAAAGTTTTGTTAACTAATTTTGTATAATTCAAAAAGAGGCTTCTATCAACACTTAACCTTAGTAATGCCAAGTTAGTTTCAATAGGGAAGAGTTAATATGCTTGTACTAATTTTATATGTTTCTCACTCTATGCATAAATAAACACTTGACATTTTATTTGCCACTTTGAAAATGTTGGAAACATGAGAGAAAAAAGGTTTGAGGAACAAGTGAAATACTTATAGATCGTAGAATTTGATTAAGTTTGGTTAGATAACTTTGTATATATACTGGTTTGAATAGAATGATCATTGATTTTTTCTTATTGTTTGTCTAACATAGATTTTAAATGTAAGATGTGTATATTTTGTTATGTAATTAGATGTGAGAAATGAAAGCTACGATTTTGTTTTTTTTAAAAAAGTTGGTTATTTAAATTGGTTGACTTATTGATGTAATAAATCAATTTTGAATTTGACTTGTTACATCGGTTCAAATTTAACCAATGTAATAAATTAATTTTTGAATTTTAATTTGTTACATGTGTTATTTTAGCCATTTTAACAGATTTTATAATTTAGTATTTGTTACAATGCCTAATGTTAGATCGGACAAGTAATCGATTTAACATGTACATAGGAACGAATTTAAAAAGTTTAAAATGTACTAGAGAAATAAAATATTTATTGATTAATAAGCCAAAAAAATTACCACAATGTACAACATAAACATTTAAGTAAAATTAAAGTCAATTATTTAACAATCTAACAGTTATGTTTAATTTGTGATTATAAACGTAATTTTATTTTTAATAGTGATGTTAAAAGTATTTACCCATTAGCTATATTATTATCATCATCATTGAAAATCCATTTGGATATCCTTTGTTTTATTTTTTATTTAATTCAACAAAAACGTTAAATCACATGTTTATTTGTTTCATTATCTACAGTCACTAAGATATAGTTTTATTATTTACGGTCACAAGGGCATAGTTTCGTCCATAATCAGATAGTAATTAGTACAACTAGATAGATCAAAAAGGATGGTTCATTGTCCATAACCAAGTAGTAGTTAGTACTAACAAGATCAGAGAAATCGAAAAGAAGAAAAAAAAAATTTATGGAAGGAGAAGAATAATACGTCAAAAGAAAAAATCCAGTAAAAATTGATGAAGGAAAATTTGAGATTTTCATAAATCAAAGTAAGGGATAGTGACAAAAATTAAGTTCATTATTTTTAAAGGTGACATGATACTATTTTTAGCTTTCTATTTTTAGTCAAAAAAAGAATAATTTAAAAAATAAAATTAAAACAAACACCAATCAAATCCTGCAACATTATTTTTTAATTAAAAAATAGACTTTTTTATAAATAAAAAGAAAATCTATAACAAATGCATTCATTATACTCTATGGATGAGGCAAGTTGGGAGTTGTTATATGATCGCGAGATATCAGAGAGAGTGACAGTGGCAGTGAGTTAGTTAGGACTTGTATGTAATGATATGTTTTCATACCAACCGTTTAGATAAATTCCCGTGAAATTTTGTTTATTAGTTTGTAATCAAGAACATGTGATGAATTGATAATAATCTTAACATTAACACTACAGTTTTACCATATTTATTGGTTGGGTGGTTGATTTTCCCTTCAAAAGTTTTCTTTATATAACATGCATGTTCTTAATGTTTTCTTTACCAAAAATATATAAACTTTTATCAGGAATAGTTATTTCACGAGCATTTAATGTTATAGTGTGAAGAGACATGTGGTGTAAGGATCATTTTGGAAATATCATTTGAACATTATTCATTTTTGATGGATTAAATCTCAAATATTTATAATATAAAAAGATTTGTGGATCTTGAGACGTTATATATACTAAGAATTCGAACACGGGTGTATATATATAGTCAAATACTATAGTCGATCAAGAATGTACAAATGACGAGTTATATCGAATTTGGTATGACTCTTATCCATTATCAATATTTAATCGGATCAAATTTTAAATTCAAACTCGTCTTTTAAACGAATAAAATAAATTCGCAGGACGAACCAAATCTTATAAATTCTTGGTAGTCATGATGCAATCTATAATTGACTGTTATCACGGCTAATAAGATTTAAACTTTAAAATTTATTCTATTTTTACTAATTATAATTATCATTCAAGAGTCGAGACACGTCTATCAATCAAAATGTATTTACTTTCAATTTATATTTACTTTGTTTTCATTTTTGTTTAATTTGGTTCTTATATTTCAAAATACTCATGTTTTGACTTAAAACATTTTGAAATTGTTAAATAACCCACAATCAATAAGGAATAAAGTTTATAAACTTGCATGATAGTTTGAAAAAAAAAAAATTTCAAGGTGACAAGTCTCAAATATTTTGTTACCAAATTACAAAGAGTTTTAAGAATTTCAAGTAAAATAATATATATATTATCATCTACG
>JBBPBT010001034.1:550785-581633 GCA_037974875.1 Cicer bijugum
AGAAAAAATGATGTAATTGCATTTACCACCATTTTCAATAACTGTCTTTTATTTAAATTATTTTATTTATTTTATTCATATGTTGGTATAAATTTTGACCGTGTGTTTTATTTATTGATTTTAGATGAGAAGATATATTAATTAATTTTGAAATGTGATTAAAAAATTGATTAAAGTAATAAATTTTAAAAGTGTTTAATTTAAAATATATTCTGAAAATTTCAAAAATAGTTTTAAAATATTAACAAAATTTCAAGTAATGTCTATTCATGTGTTTGAAGAAGGATGTCCAAATATACAAGTAATTGTTGTTCAGTAATTTAGTCATACGTTTGACATAACCACCATTATCTTTTTAGTCAGAAAGAAAAACGAAACCATTGATTAATTATTTCTCTAATTATTTCTCTATCCTATTTTCTTTTTTCAGATTTTAATGGAACCCGGAACCCTATATTCTCAAAGCGCGTTTCTGTGGCTAATAATTTTCCAAAGCCAATTAACTCTGAACACGTGTGTAGCTAGCTGAAAATTCTTAACGCTAGCTGAAAATTCTTAACAGCTCACACATAGACTTCTCTCACCCACACCCAACACTCCAGTACAACCACACTCTTACAAAGCAAATATTTAAACTAAGTCAGATACAAGCTTAAAGTGCTACATGCTGACGGGTGCTGGTGCATTTGAAAACAAAGGACCAAAACCCAATATATAGCCTTGGCCTTCTCCTTATTCTCCCACACTAAGCGATGTGGGACTTGCAATCAACCCCAACAATCTCCACCTTGATTGTAAGAGTTACAGCTTCCGCTTCCATTGTCTTACCGACAATCATACTCCACCATAAAAAGTACACTTCACTTGGAACTAAACCATCCCAAGAATTTTCTCCACTTGGAACTAAACCATTCCAAGAATTTTCTCCACTTGGAACTAAACCTTTCCAAAAATTTTCTCATGTCGAAACCTTGCTGAAATTTATGGTGCAACTCCCATGTTGGCTTCCAGAAAGTTCTTCAGCCATCGACACATCATCACACACCTTGCATCAATGCCAACCAATGCCCGTGTGCTGTTCTGAATCCGCTAGCAATAACTTGTCCTTTTTCATGGTATAGCGGAAATACCATAAGGACAAACGAGAGACCTTGCCAACACTTGTCTCAGAGTCTTCTTCAGATACTGCTCCACCTGAAAAGTTTCTCTTCACATGCCTTGTGTAATCCTGATTGTATAAGCACATCCTTGACTTGTACTTTCCACAAGCCAAAGTCATACTTCATAACACTTGAATAAGACATAGCAGCTGCACGCAGACTGTAAACTGTGCACCAGGTAAGTTCCCAGGAAAGAGAGGTGGGTCACAACGGACACGCTTAAATACCAAGTCTTTCCTTAGCCAGAACCTCCCTAAACAACACTTTCACAGTATCACCTTTCCCCTAACAATACCAAGGATAATTCTTTTCTGATGTGGAAGATCAGACAAAGCTGCAACCACAGAGCATACTAAGAAAAAATTATTCCACCGAACCTCCGAACCTGGCTCTGATACCAGTTGTTGGAAAAAAACAGCATCATAAGTTTAAAAAGAATCAAGACACAATCACAACACAATAATATAACGTGGAAACTCCAAAACCGGAGAAAAAACCACGGCCGCTGCCTAAACCGGCAACCAGAGAATTAACACTATGTGAAAATTGTTACAACACATAGACTTCTCTCAGAGAATTAACACTATGTGAAAATTGTTACAACACATAGACTTCTCTCACCCACACCCAACACTCCAGTACAACCACACTCTTACAAAACAAATATTTAAACTAAATCAGATACAAGCTTAAAGTGCTACATGCTGACTGGTGCTGGTACATTTGAAAACAAAGGACCAAAACCCAATATATAGCCTTGGCCTTCTCCTTATTCTCCCACACTAAGCGATGTGGACTTACAATCAACCCCAACAAAAATCATTCACTTAGTCATTCACTCACTCACTCTCTCACTGTTTCTCTTTGAATTTTGAATTCTGAAATGAAGCACAACAACAACGTGGCCGATTCCGTTCCAAAGGAGAACCGTCCACCACTTCACAATGGCGTTAGAAGTGTCGTGGTCGCCCACGGCGCACTGTGAACTACGCTAACGTTGTCGGATTGAATCATAATCCTGGAATATCTTTGGATTGGACTGTTCAAGAACAACTCGCTCTTCAAAAAGAACTCGCCAAGTTAGTTCTTCTTCTTTAACAAGTTCTGTTTATTTTTCTTCATTCAAGTAATTATATTATACTTTTGAGTATTAATAATACTAATTATATTATATTATGGTTAAAGGTTTGCATCACCATGTTGTGGCATAACACTGTATGCAAAGATAGCAAAGAAGATACCAACTAAGACAATACGCGATGTAGCACTTCGACTCAAATGGATGAATGTAAGCTATAATATATACTTTCTTTATTTTTCCATTGTTAAAATGTTTCCTTTTTCTTTAGCTGAAGTAACTTCTAATATGGAACTATACAACATATTTCATTTTGTTTAATGATGCAAAGTTCATTTTTTTCTTTCTTTATAGGAAAATGTGACTGATCTTCCACTCCAGTCGCCCGACTCGGCTGATCTTCCAATTCAGTCGCCCGACTCGGCTGATCTTCCAATTCAGTCGCCCGACTCGGCTGATCTTCCAATTCAGTTGCCCGACTCGGCTGATCTTCCAATTCAGTTGCCCGACTCGGCTGATCAGCCAAACATTCTCTCAACTCATCCTCCAGAAGATGTAAGGATGGATAATGATGATGGTATCTCTTTCGATGGTTGGTTCTTTTCACAAATTTAAATCATTTGATGCTTGCATTCATCATTTATCCCTTGTATTAAACTTTGCATTTTGCTTTTTTGCAGACATTGGAGTTCTATCGGAGACAACTCAACAAGCCTTGGATTTGATGGAAGCAAATCTTGCTTCTTTGGATGATCCAAATTTAATCTATGTAAATGGAAATCCTCATTTATCTCAGCTCAACTGATTTAATTTAATCAATTGTACATGAAAATGATTTAGTTTATTTGATTTAATTTAACTTATTTCCATCCTTTCCTTTTTTTTAGGATAACATGGATCTTTACTTGCAAATCGAAAATAACTTTAATGAAGTTTTGAATGAGTAAGTTGTAGTAGACTGTTTTTAGTTTTTAACTTACAACTAAATTAAATTGAATGTTGTTGTCTTCACCACCTTGAATCTATTCTTGTTATGTTTCGTTTTCAAAGAATTATAAATGTCAACTTGTTTCAATATAACTCAAAGTAATGCACTTTCTTTCTTGTTTTTCTATTTGTTTTTGCAGTTCAAATATCACGAAAAACCCCAGCTTTTCGTGTTAGTTTGAATGAAATTCCAAACAGCGTTATACTTCCATAGATAAATTACCATATGTTGATACTGGATTGAAGTTGAACCAACATTTATCAAAGAAGAAAGAATGCAACAAGATGACAAACATCGAATTGAATTGTCCTTCTATTTTATTTTTTTTGCACTATACTCTTTTTTCCTTCATCATGGTTTTGTCCATTTGGTTTTCCTGATAAGGTTTTTAACGAGGCAGTTGCTCATCTTGTTTCCTTGGGTATTGGTCTAGTCCCCCCAAGTTCTTTTCCTTTCATGAATTCTGGAGATTTAAATGACTAGTAGATTTAAATGCATTTTTTTGGTATAAAGCAATTTGAAATTAACCATGAAATTGCTATTACTAATTAATTGAACTATATCTCATGAAATTGCTATAATAATAATAAATTACTTCTAAAGATGAGAGTGTTCTATCACATATATATATATATATATATATATTTTACAGATTTCAGCTTCACCTTGCTTTGATTTGGGATGAGGATCGTTCTCAGCTTCACCTTGTGATCTGGGATGTTCGGACGGTTGTCTGACAGATTTCAATCTTGTTTTGCTTTGATTCCAGTTCGTTCTGCTTCACCTTGTTTTATTTAGAAATCTGATCTCTGCCTTTTAAATGTAACATTCTTTCTTTTCAAGGTTTGGTTTATTACATACGGTAGGGAATATAACGAAGGTCTACTTTTGTGCTTCCTAATTTTTCTTTTCATAGATCCCGGGAATTAATTTAAATTCTGGGGTCAAGATTTCTTAGACATTTGTTTTACATATAGGTGATTGAAGACCTTGCTGATTTAGCTGTTCTTTCAATCTGGATTTTTAGTTTGTGTAGGTTTTTGTGTTTGATTTGATTATTACGAACTTAACTGAATGGAATCTAGTTGATTGATGATGGTGATGGTTAAATCATTGCTTGAATTTGGTAGCGTTACTCAAACGGTTATAGTCACTGATTTGCTTCAATTTTTTCTTTGAGCAAACATGCACGTAATTGGATATGAACTTATCATAGAATGAAAATATAATCTTCAATATGTGCAGCTAATAATGAGAATAATGGTAGTATAGATTGGGAGAAAAGACCTGGTGGAATGCTTGTCCAGAAAAGACAAACTCTTGAGTCTTCTTCTAGTCATATGATCAAAATCAAGGTCTCTCATGGTTCATATCACCATTAGATTAATCTTCATGAACAATCAACTTTTGGTAAAGCATTGGATCATATGCATTTTGGATTTTTTATTTCTTTCTACTTATTTAGTCCTTTTTGTAATAATAATTCTCAATGTTTGTACCCTCCTTTGGTATCTGGTTGGAGTGAAATACATGTCTAAGGTTATATTGTTAGAAGATCCCGTCAGAAAAGAGAGGAAGATTGAACATATTTTAACAACCACTAAAGAAGTTTTATGTGTTAGAATAGAAGTTGACAAATTATATCAAAGGTTTTTATCATGCAATTATTATTATTTTTTTAAAATTAGGGAGGGAGAAAATTATTTTACAACAATCTCAAAAGAAATTTTTACTTTTATAAAATCAAACTTTTACTATTGAGACGACACTTCATAGACTATATATCTTTATTATGCAACAGTTGTACTAAAATTTAAAAACAAGGTTAAGTAAAATGTGATGATTGTTAGGTGATTACTTTGGAAAGGATTATTAGTGGTGGAGCTAAGGTTGAAGATAAAGAATTTGTTGTCGTGACTAAATTGCTTGTGGTTCAACTGCTTAAACTTGACTCTAGTGTTGTTGAGGGAGAAGCCAAAATGTAGAGAGGAATTGAGGTTAGTGGAAGTATAATTTCACAACTTCATAGTTTGTTATGCATATACCAAACTAATAATGAGAGCTCACATTTAAGTCCTTGAAACTACACAGGTTCGACGTGTACAAAATTATGTAGACACAATTGACAACATGAAGGCAAGAAATTCTGCTGCCAACAATGCAGTTTCAGTACCAAACTAATAGTGACACAATTGAATCAGAACTTGGAAGATTGAAGTCTCCAATAGCAATTCAATCTTCTACTTTGATTACTCAAGAATGGGAAATTTTGGGTAACTAAAAGTTCTGTTCACTAATTTTGTATAATTCAAAAAGAGGCTTCTATCAACACTTAACCTTAGTAATGCCAAGTTAGTTTCAATAGGGAAGAGTTAATATGCTTGTACTAATTTTATATGTTTCTCACTCTATGCATAAATAAACACTTGACATTTTATTTGCCACTTTGAAAATGTTGGAACATGAGAGAAAAAAGGTTTGAGGAACAAATGAAATGCTTCTAGATAGTAGAATTTGATTATGTTTGGTTAAATAACTTTGTATATATACCGGTTTGAATAGAATTGTAGTTGATTTTTTGTTATTGTTTGTCTAACATAGATTTTAAATGTAGGATGTGTATATTTTGTTATGTAATTAGATGTGAGAAACGAATTCTATGATTTTTTTATTTTTAAAAAAGTTAATTATTTAAATTGGTTGATTCATTGATGTAATAAATCAATTTTGAATTTCACTTGTTACATCCGTTCAAATTTAATCAATGTAATAAATTAATTTGTGAATTTGATTTGTTACATATGTTATTTTAGTCGATTTTATAATTTAGTATTTGTTACAATGTCTGACGTTAGAGCGGACAACTAATCGATTTAACATGTAAATATGAACGGATTTAAAAAGTTTAAAATGCACTAGTGCTCTTTTGTAATATTTATACAAAATGATACGCTAATAATAATCTATAATTAAATTATTAAACATTAATAACTTAATTAAATTTAAAGTTACTAATGTCATATTAAATATATAAAACAAAATATTTATTGATTAATAAGTCCAACAAATTAACACAATGCACAACATAAACATTTAAGTAAAATTAAAGTAAATTATTTAACAATGTAATAGTTATGTTTAATTTGTGATTATAAACGTAATTTTGTTTTTAAAAGTGATGTTAAAAGTATTTATCCACTAGCTATATTATTATCATCATCATTGAAAATCTATTTGGATATATTTTGTTTTATTTTCTTAGTTGTCATTTTAGTTAATATTTAAATCAACAAAGACGTTAAATCACATATTTATCTTTTTCATTATTTATAGTCACTAAGATATAGTTTTATTATTTAGGGTTCTTGTGCATAGTTTCGTCCATAATCAGGTAGTAATTAGTACAACCAGATAGATAAATAAGGATGGTTTATTATCCATAACCAAGTAGTAGTTAGTACTAACGAGATCGGATAAATCGAAAAAAAAAAAACATAAATTTATGGAAGGATAAGAAGAATACGTCAAAAGAAATAATCCATTAAAAATTGATGAACGAAAATTTGAGATTTTAAAAAAACAAGGTATGAGATAGTGACAAAAGTTAAGTTCGTTATTTTTAAAGGTGCCATGATACTATTTTTAGCTTTTCATTTTTAGTAAAAAAAAAAGAATGATTTTTAAAAAAGAATCGAAAACAAACACCATTCAAATCCTACAATATTATTTTTTAATTAAAAAATAGATTTTTTAATTAAAAAAAAAATCTATAACAAATACATTCATTATACTGAATATGGATGAGGTAAATTGGAAGTTGTTATATGATCGCGAGATATCATAGTAGCACTCAGTTAGTTAGGACTTGTATGTAATAATAATATGATATGCTTTCATACCAACCGTTTAGATAAATTCTGGTGTAATTTTATTTATTAGTTTGTAATAAATAACGTGCGATGAATTAATAATAATCTTAACATTAACACTATAATTTTACCATATTTATTGGTTGGGTGGTTGATTTTCCCTTCAAAGTTTTCTCTATATAGCACGCATGTTTTTAAAATTTTGTTTACCAAAAATATATAAACTTTTATCAGGAGTAATTAATTTCACAAGCATTTAATGCTATAGTGTGAAGAGACATGTGGTGTAAGGATAATTTTTGAAATGTTATTTGAACATTATTCACTTTTAATAGATTAAATCTCAAATATTTATAATACAAAAAGATTTGCGGATATTGAGACGTTTCGAATAATTGGTTATAATTGTGATATATTGGATACTTTGTTTTATATTTTTTTTTAAAAATTTTATTAAAAAAAAATATTTTTTGGCTAAAATTAAAAAATAGTGGTATAAATTTTATTCATACATTACTTCCTATCTTTTATTTGAATTATTTTCTTTACTTTATTCATACATTACTATAAATTTTAACCGTGTATTTTATTTATTGATTTTAGATGAAAGAATACATTGATCAATTTTAAAATACAGTTAAAAAATGAATTAAAGTAATAAATTTAAAGGTGTTGAATTTAAAATATGTTCGTAAATTTTATAAATAGTTTTAGATATTGACAAATTTTTTAATAATGTCTATTCACCTCTTGATAGAAAATATCCAAATATAAATGTTTAATTATATAAGAGTAGTAGTATAAATTTAACTATATACAAATAGTAATAGGAATTTAATTATATACAAGTAATAATAGAATTTTGAATTTAGTAATTTAGTTATAAGTTTTTATTAATTTTTTTTTCATCTTATTATTTCTCTGTGTTTTTGTACATACCCACCTTTTGAGTAAGAAAAAAAAACAAAGGAAAATGGTAACAGACCTTCAAAATATTTTCCTTCGACAGAGATGGAACCTTCCGCTATCGACGTGGCAACTTTGTTTCACAAGTTCGTTTTCTCGTTCTTTCTGTTCCATTTTCATAGTTATTTGTTGAGTAAAGAAAGAAAAACTGTTGATTAATTATTTCTGTACCCTCTTTTGGCAGATTTCAATATAACCCTGATCTTTCATGTCCAATTTCTCAATGGCTGCACAGAACTTGAACACTCCCATGGTTGTTTTATTGGAAGTTTGTCATGGGTAACTTTACCCACTTAACTCTGAACGTGTCTTGTAGCTCGCGGATAATACTTAACAGCTCGCGGATAATACTTAACAGCTCGCAGGTAGTGTCAAAATCTGCCAAAATACATGGAATTACATACTTTGACTTGACCTAGTCAGTTCCTATTCTTGTTTAAAGCACTTATTCTGTTCTAAAAAATTCATTCACTCACTCTCACTCATCTCTCTTTGAATTTTGTTTCACCCGCGGCAATAAATTCTGAAATGAAGCTCAACAACAACGTCGCCGATTCCATTCCAAAGGAGAACCGTCCACCACCTCACAACGGCGTTGAAGCTCCCAAGAAGTGTCGCGGTCGCCCACGGCGCACAGTGAACTACGCTAATGTTGTTGGATTGAATCATAATCCTGGAATATCTTTGGATTGGACTGTTCAAGAACAACTCGCTCTTCAAAAAGAACTCGCCAAGTTAGTTCTTCGTCTTTAACAAGTTCTGTTTATTTTTCTTCATTCAAGTAATTATATTATACTTTTGAGTATTAATAATAATAATTATATTATATTATGGTTAAAGGTTTGCATTACCATGTTGTGGCATAACACTGTATGCAAAGATAGCAAAGAAGATACCAACTAAGACAATACGCGATATAGCACTTCGACTCAAATGGATGAATGTAAGCTATAATATATACTTTCTTTATTTTTCCATTGTTAAAACGTTTCCTTTTTCTTTAGCTGAAGTAACTTCTAATATGGAACTATACAACATATTTCATTTTGTTTAATGATGCAAAGTTCATTTTTTTCTTTATAGGAAAATGTGACTGATCTTCCAATCCAGTCGCCCGACTCGGCTGATCTTCCAATTCAGTCGCCCGACTCGGCTGATCTTCCAATTCAGTCGCCCGACTCGGCTGATCTTCCAATTCAGTCGCCCGACTCGGCTGATCCTCCAATTCAGTTGCCCGACTCGGCTGATCAGCCAAACATTCTCTCAACTCATCCTCCAGAAGATGTAAGGATGGATAATGATGATGGCATCTCTTTCGATGGTTGGTTCTTTTCACAAATTTAAATCATTTGATGCTTGCATACATCATTTATCTCTTGTATTAAACTTTGCATTTTGCTTTTTTGCAGACATTGGAGTTCTATCGGAGACAACTCAACAAGCCTTGGATTTGATTGAAGCAAATCTTGCTTCTTTGGATGATCCAAATTTAATCTATGTAAATGGAAATCCTCGTTTATCTCATCTCAACTGATTTAATTTAATCAATTGTACATGAAAATGATTTAGTTTATTTGATTTAATTTAACTTATTTCCATCCTTTCCTTTTTTTTAGGATAACGTGGATCTTTACTTGCAAATCGAAAATAACTTTAATGAAGTTTTGAATGAGTAAGTTGTAGTAGACTGTTTTTAGTTTTTAACTTACAACTAAATTAAATTGAATGTTGTTGTCTTCACCACCTTGAATCTATTCTTGTTATGTTTCTTTTTCAAAGAATTATAAATGTCAACTTGTTTCAATATAACTCAAAGTAATGCACTTTCTTTCTTGTTTTTCTATTTGTTTTTGCAGTTCAAATATCACGAAAAACCCCAGCTTTTCGTGTTAGTTTGAATGAAATTCCAAACAACGTCATACTTCCATAGATAAATTACATATGTTGATATTGGATTGAAGTTGAACCAACATTTATCAAAGAAGAAAGAATGCAACAAGATGACAAACATCGAATTGAATTGTCCTTCTATTTTATTTTTTTTGCACTATACTCTTTTTTCCTTCATCATGGTTTTGTCCATTTGGTTTTCCTGATAAGGTTTTTAACGAGGCAGTTGCTCATCTTGTTTCCTTGGGTATTGGTCTAGTCCCCCCAAGTTCTTTTCCTTTCATGAATTCTGGAGATTTAAATGACTAGTAGATTTAAATGCATTTTTCTGGTATAAAGCAATATGAAATTAACCACGAAATTGCTATTACTAATTAATTGAACTGATGTCTCATGAAATTGCTATAATAATAATAATAATAATAATAATAAATTAGCTCTAAAGATGAGAGTGTTCTATCTCATATATATATATATATATATTCTACAACCCGTTCAAACACCTTATATACTCTAATAGAATATTAAATGAGTTTGCATCTTATTTTTAAAAGTTAATTTAAAGAATCAGAGTATTCAAATACATATATCCATCCAACAGTCAAATTCCAAAACTTTGATATCATGGGACTCTAATCCGTATCAGCATAATTATGGGTGTAAGCATCAAAACTTTAAATAAATTTAATTTTCTTGTTTTTATGTAAAAGAAAGACATATAAATACTAACTAACTCCTAATTAAAATAGTTGTCTTCTCACAATATTAAAGAATGAATTTAAATTTATTTTTGAAAAAATAGCATTAAATATGAACAAATAATTTTTTTTTATAATTAAGTTTAGATGGAGTAAATGATTCCAGAGAGAGTATGTATATTTGTTTCGAGTAGGAAAAGTATAAATGCCATACAAATGAAATTTGAACCCTGCAAAAAGGTTTTTTTGACGTGTACTAGAAATGGAAGCTTCTTCTCCTTCTTGTCTATATGATTTCATGACATGACTGAGTCATGTTTTTGTTTCATTGTTCATTTTATCAAGCAAAAGAAAGTAGAAACATAAAACACGGAAAAAAGAAGAAAAAAAACATGTCACTTTCATAGTTTACCCTACACACACACAACACTAATCTTACATATTTGTTATCACTCATTTCCATTGGTATTCATTTCATTTCCCTTTTTAACAAGTCATTTATGGATTCACACATTTCTTCCAACCTTTTAATATTGCTATTACTCATAATAAATTATCAGCAATTTTCTTACCTTTCTCTTTATCAGAATAAGACTAAAAATCTTATCTTTTCAATTTTTCAATATTTTTATCAGGGTATGATTTTGGGTTTGTTACTGATTCAAACCATGATGTGAAAGCAAAAAAAAAACATTTTCTTTTTACCGTTTACTGTGCATATAGTGTTTTCCTTCCAAGTTGGAAACTTGGTTAGTTTTATGATTTTAATATGTGTGATGAATTTGTCAAACAAATGTGGTTGGAAGGTTTTATGGTAGCTTAGGAGATTGATGCTGAGGCCATAGTCATGATTTTCAATTGCTTTGGTTCCTTGAATTGGTGTAAAGGGAAAGGTGAACCTGTTGAGCAGCCACTTGAACTAGGTAAAGAAAATGAACATGGCTTTGAATTATTTGCTTTCTTTTTTTGTTGTCTTACTCTCGGGTTCGATGCTCTGGTAGTCGGATTTTGATCATAAGATAAGTAAAGTCTGATAAAACATTGTTCGAAGCAGAGTTTGAACTCTGATTTCGATTTGACCTTAAATGAAGTTCATTAATCAGTGTTGCCCAACAAGTTTTTAAATTTGCATTATGGATCAATTGTTTGCATCAAATTGTACACAGGTCCTTGACTTTGTAATTGTCATGATCTGTTGTTTTGTTTGTTCCCTTTCATCCATCCTTCCCTCTTTTGTTCCTTTTTGTAGTCTCCTGTTCAAATCCCAGATAAATGCTTTTTACAAAGCTTGAAATTGGCTATCTATCTGTAGCAATAGAGGATTGATTACTTCATGCACAGATTCCATTTTCAGGAAATTGTGTGTTCTCTTTCTATCAAAGCCACACATAAATTGTTGCAGGTTTTTCAGGGAATTGAGACTGAATAGAATTGGAGTTGATGGCAATTAACTTTAGGCTATCAAATAGAAAAACTTAATCTTAGTTTTTGAGCTTAGGGTAGTCAACTTAACTTTAGACTCAAATGGAGGATAGTCAACTCTTTATAGATAGAGAAAGACCTAGGAAAACTATTATGAAAGACCTAGATATTAGTGAGTTGGAACGAGAACGAGGTATGTTATATGATTGAACGCTATGGCGTCGTTTGATCCATGTAGTTAACCCTACCTAGTGGCTCAATATAGAAACATTTAGGACATGTCATGGCTTCATTTACTAGTACAATTATAGGTTTAGTTCTTCTCTTTTTTATTCTCTAACATACAATCAAAAGTCAAACCATGACCATATATATTGGATAGATTCCAATTTTACAATGCCAGGATCTATCTGTTGCAGAGAATGATTAATTGCAGGTCAAACCTGGGAGATTGATATCCTTTTTAAAATGTTAATATTAATAGAGAAATCAGTGCTATCTTTATGGGATTGATATCTATCTTTCTCCGCTTATTAGGGGAAAAAGAATTTGGTAATGCGAAATTCAGCTGGAAGATCAATCAAGTCTGACTTGTACTCAGATACTCCCGATTAATTCAACTTTAATTAAAACTCATCGACCACTTCCGTATTTACTTATATCTTAGTGAATTTCTCCCATATAGCTAAAATTATTACAAATTATATAAGTAAAATATGCATGTGAAAGTGTCTGGATCTAGTGAGACTTCATTTGACTCGGACATTATCATCCTAAAACTGATATTCTTGACCCTTTTCAAATGTTCACAGTTTGAGAAATTTTGTATTCAATGTTTTCTTGTGTGTAATGCTTTGTGTTTGTGATTGACAGTGAAGGAAACTAAAATCTTTAGCTATAACACATTGAGATCTGCTACAGGAGATTTTCATCCTTCAAGCAAAATTGGTGGTGGAGGCTATGGAGTTGTCTACAAAGTGAGGATCATCACCATTATTTTTTTTTGTCTTATTGCTTACAATCATTACATAAAATCGTGATTTTTTTCCTTGTTATTAATATTTGCAGGGAATTTTGAAGGATGGTACTGAAGTTGCTATCAAGTCACTTTCTGTAGAGTCTAAACAAGGAACACATGAATTTATGACAGAAATTGATATGATATCAAATATAAAACATCCAAATCTTGTGAAACTAATTGGCTTCTGTGTCGAGGGTAATCATCGAATATTGGTGTACGAGTTTCTGGAGAACAATAGCCTTGCAAGTTCTTTGCTAGGTAATATGTGCTTTTATATGATCATTATCTAACTAAAATGGCTTTTCAAAACTTTCCACTTTTGAAAACAATTATTATCTTCATATAGTCTGGTGCATACGAGTTGTATCACGACTCGATACAAAACTGAATGCAGTTGATATGAATTTCTAGTGTGTATTTGAATCTCATTTTGAATCGAAATTCATTCTAATGAGTCATTGTTGAACTTACTTTGTTTTTACTTAAAGAAATATAATTTTTTATTGGTAGTGTATCTTATCTTTCATAATAATAATAAGATTTGACTCACGATTAGTAAAATAAGTCTTTTGATTCACGATTTGATAATCATTTTCTGGTGCTTCCAAGATTATAACCTCTATGCTTGGATAAAACTCACTTTGCCAGTCTTCCTGGTTTTTGTTGCTATTTTAGTATTTATACAGCGTATCAAGATTTTGAAGTCAATGTGGTGCAAATTTAGAAGATTCATAGTATAACTTCTGTATTTGATTACGTTTATGTGAAGGTTTGGATATGCAGTATGCTAATGGAGAGATAATTTTGTTTATAGGTTCAAAAAGTAAATGTGTTCCTCTGGATTGGCCAAAGAGGGCTGCTATTTGCCGCGGTACAGCTTCTGGTCTAAGCTTTCTTCATGAAGAAGCTCAGCCAAACATTGTTCACAGAGATATCAAAGCTAGCAACATATTGTTGGATGAGAATTTCAATCCAAAAATTGGAGATTTTGGTCTTGCGAAACTTTTTCCTGACAATGTCACACATGTTAGTACCCGAGTTGCCGGAACAATGTAAGCATAGATGCATAATATTGTGTGACTGGTAACTAAACTTTTTCTTTTGATTATCGCTTGTAAGTTAGTTTAATCGTTTTGTTATTTTGTCGTAAACTCATTTGAATTACATGTTTTGTATGAGCAGGGGATATCTTGCGCCCGAATATGCGCTTCTAAGTCAGCTCACAAAGAAGGCTGATGTATACAGTTTTGGAATTCTTATGCTTGAAATTATCAGTGGTAAAAGTAGTAGCAAAGCTGCATTTGGTGACAACATTTTGGTTCTGGTGGAATGGGTATATTTCATGATCCTTTTTGTATGAATATAATGTTGATTTTAGAGGGCTTGAGAAGGGAGTTTAATCAAGCGCTTCAAAACCTTTTCCAAAAAATGAACTTCAAAATGAATAAAACAACAACTAAATTTTATCCCAATAAGTTGAGTCAACTAAAAGGTAAGAGGTGCAACACGAATATTTTCCGAGATATCATTCATCCTAAACACAAGAACAGAAAATAGATTCTAATAAAAATACGCAAAATTGTACTTTTACCATAATTTTTTGGGATTAATTATTTATCATAACTTGACATGAATACCAAAATTAAGATAAAAGACTTTTGGTGCAATTTTGCCTTACAAATAATAATGCTCATAACTAAGAATTCCAAAGGTTGCAATACATGGAAGTTGCATCCTATTTTATTGTTGATCGTGGAACATGTCATTCATGTATGCAGGCATGGAAGCTGAAAGAAGAAAATAGGCTTCTAGAACTTGTCGATTCAGAACTAATCGATTACGATGAAATCGAGGTATATCAGTTTCTTGTGGTTGCTCTATTTTGTACTCAATCAGCAGCACACCATAGGCCAACCATGAAACAAGTACTAGAAATGCTTTCCAAACAAGTTCATCTTAATGAGAAGGCATTGACTGAGCCTGGAATGTACAGATGGAATACCTCAGGAAAAAGGAGCGGTTCATCGAATGAGACATCGTCGTCATCTCAAATAATTAAGTACAAAAAATCTGAAAATCGATATCAAACCTCGACGCAATTTAGCAGTACTGATATTGTGACAGAAATGTTTCCTAGATGATGGTTACATTAATATGTGCAGATGATGTTTGGTCATATTTCTGTGGTATGTGATGTATTTATTGTTTTAGTTGTCAGAATCCTTGTATATTTTCACTTTGCTGATTATTACTTTCTGGTGTTAAAGGCATGATGATGAATCTTATTTCTTATTTTGTTGGATACTACATTGAATAAATTATAAATGTTATGTATTTACTTTTCTCATTGATACATATATTGATCTTCACAAAAAAAATTGATCACCAATATGTAATCTATAAAAGTAAGGTAGATTATGTGCAGTTTTTTTAGTTCACTACCCCCCCTCTTCATTGGGTTATCTTTGGTTTGATTCACTTATTCCACTGCTAATTATATTGATCATTAAACACTACTGGATAAAGATACAAAATGTCTAGTATATATAATCCTTCCAACCAGGGAAAATTTTAGTTGTTTTCTATAATAAAATAAAAAATCTGATGTTAAAACGAGATGAATTCAAGGGTTTAGAACATGTGGTTTAATATAGACGGTGTATTCTGTCATGGAATACTTTGTGGTCCACAATGACATTTAAAAAGTTGCTCAAAACTCTAATGAAAATTGACGACGTCCTTAAAAAAGTTGAAGTTTACAATTCTTACGATTTGACAAAAAGAAGGAAAATCAATAAATTGACTTTTGACAGATACATTTGTTTTTCTTTATTTTTATTGAATTGTACTAATTAAGTCACCATCTCACCCATATGAACGATGAGAATTTTAAACTTCTACTTTCCAATAGTGGCATCTTTCATAGTTGAAATTTTCAACTACTTTCAAATATCAGTCAACGAATGACCTACTTAAAATATAAAATGAAAACTTTTTAACATCTGTCCTTTAAACTATCTAGTCGTACTACTATAACAAAAATATGTGAAAAGCATCTAGGGTTTATTGTGTGAGCTTCAAAAAGCATCTATGAATTTGAAATATTGTTCTGGACATAATAGAATAAATGAATGTTATGTATGGTAAATAATATTTGAGGAAATGTAGTATCTTAAAGTGGCCTTTGACACTTGATAACTTCACATATATTATTTGAGTGGTCTTTTGATGACAGCTATGGTGTTAGTACAGACTTTGGTGTTAGTACAGACTTTTCAAAGGAGAATCTTTAGAGTGTAAAATAATAATGGTAATTAGATCTCGATTTAGTGGATATCTGCAAAAAAAAAAAATCTATGATGGGTATTTTAAAAATCTGCATAATGAATATAGACACAGAGACAGATAATTACCCGTAAATTAAGCAGATATCCGACACTTATGTAAATATATTATTTATTTATTAATATTTAGTTTAATTAATTATTTTCTTTTATATTTTAACATTTATTAATATTATTGGACCACTACAATATTCATAATTGAAAGATAAATGTTTGTAAACTTTTTAAGAATTTAATTATGATGAATACGTAAATAATTGTGACTTTATAAGTAAGAGTTATGTCTTATTAATAATGACTTTATAATTATACTTACAACTTCCTATCAATTGTTTTTATAGATCTCGAATAATATTGTCATATGACTTGAATTTAATAAAATATGATTATGAATATTTGAATGTGTATTGTAACGAGTGTTCATTTAAAATGTTTTGAGCTAAAAAAATATTTTGGTTTATAATATTTTATGATTGAATTTAAGATATTTGAATAATTTTTAAATTTAATTAAAACATCATTTATTTATCGATCTATTTTAATTAAAACGTGAGTAATTGGTATGAGTACAAACACTTAGATACCAGAGAGTAAAGATATGAATATTAAAGTTAATATTCAAAAGAGTACAGTAGAGTATATGAGAATGAAAACTATAGTACCTTGTCCAAATTCTACTTAGTGTCCTAATGTAAAAGATAACTTTTTTAAAATGTACAATTTGTACAATATATCAATGAATGCAATATTGTGTGTGAATCCTCTATTGAGACATCGAGGAACATTTCCAATGCCGAAACATCTGCTACCAAAAAATCTATCATTTTTCTTGCAAGGGCATATGTCTTTAAGCAACATTTAAAGGAGAAAGATACAATTGAAAAGAAACATAAACTTTGAGATGTACTTAAGTGATCCTTATTTATAGATGGTAAGAAATTTGACGTTTTGATTTTGTGGAAGCAAAAACGAACCATTGCCCCCTGATTTTGTGGAAGCAAAAACGAACCATTGCCCCCTTAACAACGGTACGAGATGACTTGGCCATACAGTTTTCCACATTAGCTTTAGAGTGCAATCCGCACTAGTGGGAGGTAGGGGCTGATCATAATATTATGAGGAACATGATACAAATCCCTTTATATGTGTTGATTCTAAAATTAATAAGGACAAGAAACTGCAACATATTGAAAATGGGAGGATATCATGGTTGCAACAAAATGGAAACCAATTCCTTAAATAATAGCAACTATTTAAGCAAGAGTCTTGGATCAATAACTTACAAATATTCATGAGTATGTGGTTCTATACTTTCTTATATAAATGTATTCCTCGTGAAATCAAATAAAACTAGGTTATAAATTATTGTTTTATGAATGAGCAGATGATGAATTTGGTCTTTTAAAGTTACAATTACATTTAAAAATGGTCCAATATATTGCCAAGATGGTGGTGCTATGAGTAAGACATTGGTTTTTGTCATATTATACAAAGGAAAATATTAGCTTTAATTATTGAAAAAATAGTTAAGAATTCTGGATAAAATCTGTGTATTTTTAATTCTAAAAAATTGATAGAAGAGAAGAGAACTGAATTTATCAAACATAGAAAATGAATTTATTGTAAATGGTAGTCTATATTCGAATATAACCACCCAATCAATCCGTCACACAACATATCCGACAATACAATTAGGAAGAAGTGGAGTACAAATAATATGATTTGATTTTTAATAGATTGATGATTGCAAGTCCAAAAACCACCATACCAGTCCAACGAACTGCTCTAGTGGGATTCAGACACCACATAAACTTTAAAATACTTCAAAGACCTTACTATTTTATCTTGTTTATTAATTTTAAGTATAGCAAATTTGTTTTTATTTTTAATGCATTAAGGCTTAGTAGGAGCTACTGGAAGGGTTGGGGATGTTAGTATTGGAGCAGTGGCAATGTAATCATCTCTATCACAACTAATTCGTCAATCACAGTCAGTCATGGTTGTGATTGAAAAAAAAAATGTTTGGTATATTTTCTATGTTTATGAGAAAAAAAAATTGGTATATTTTCTATGTTTATAAATTCGTTTCAATATTGTATTAATTTACTATCGGTTAGTCTACAATTTAGAAGTTTTTATATATTTTAGAGTAACATATGACTCGTGCAATTAACACAACACATACATATGTATTCGGATAATAGATAACATATTTTTTAAACAAATTTCAGGGTTTTTTTTTATAAAAAACTTTATTAATAAAAATTTATTATTTAATCTATAATATAAATTAGATATATTAATTTTTATTAATTCATTTATATTTTATCTGTCTTTTATAAAAATTGATCGAAAAAATATTGGTTTTTGTCACTATTTAATTTAAGACCATTTATACTTATTTAATATTCATTTTCATTTCAATTTAAGATCACTTGCACTTATTTAATATTCATTTTCATTTTAGTTTAAGACTTGTTTGAATCTGTTGTATACTTGATTGGTGCGTGCTCTATGCTGCTCAATTTTAATTCATGTGTTGTGAGGTGAAAGTTATTGTTTACCTTGTTTTTATTTAATATTCTAACTTTGTGAAGTGGAAATCACTAATTAAATACATTAATTAAATATTACAACAGGCTGGTGATCTACAAGTTGAGTTTACTGAAATTTACACTGCAAGGGTCTTAAAAGAATTTCTCAACATGACTATCTGAAGTGTACATATTTCAACTCCTCTTACATGCTGTTAAAAATGTACATGCCACGTGATTTTTAATAATAATAATAAAAAATACTGATTTTGTGTTTTAGACGATTTATTGAACATTTTAACCTTCAATATTATTTTTTGAGAAGTAATAACAACATACTTTTTAATATATTATATTCAATTATTTATAGTTCATTTAAATTATCTAGATTTTATATGAAATTGACCAGACTTGTATTGATTTTTATCAATTAAAAAAAGTGTTTTGAAAAGGTGTGTTGTTAATATTATTTTTAAGACTAAAAGTTCAAAAGAAAAATCAAATAATTTTATAAAAATTAAAAATATATTTAACTTAAATATGATTTTGTCTTTGTAATTATATCATATTTTAATTTTAATTTTTATAATATTCTTTTGGATTCAGACAATATAAATTTAAAATTTATTACTTTTAATTTATAATAATATACATGATCTAATAAAATAACATCATGTAACTCATTTAGACTTTCATCAAAAATTAAAAACAATAATTTTTAAAATTATAAAAACAAAATTAAAAAATAAATAAATAAATAATTTACGAACACCAAAATAAAAAACATTATAATTGCATGCATTACGATCATATTTCAATCAACATATTTAAGCTTATCTTTGATTACATAAAGATCAAAACTAAGGATATACACTCTTTCCAAAAAAGTAACCAATATAAACACGAGACAAAAGGTAGATGCTACAGCAACGTGTGCAAAAGTTTTACAGTATCTCACCAATATGTAACCTTAACATCTCCCTATGTTGCCCTTTCCGGGGGTACATAAGTAATCTCACGCATCATCCACGTTGGCTGTTCAACCGAACCACATTACGCCCATATAAATACCCAAATCGCTGTATCATTTTCAAAATCGCAGACTCAAAGAGAGAGAAAATTCCGAGACTGCAAAAAAGAGAGAGAAGAAAGAGCTACGAGACTTTCGATAGCGAGGAAAAAAAATAGTGAGAACTGAGAAGTGACTCTATCAGTATCTATAACGAGAACTTGGGAACCAAAAACGACACTGTCAACAATGTCGTACACGAATCTACACAAACCTCTCATTTTCTAATCACTTTCAAACAAACAAAAAATTAATTCTCATCGCAGCGTTTGCCCCCTTTCCTGCGTCGTTTTCGTTTCCGACGACAGCACTAAACTACCGTATACGACATGAATCGTTTAGGGTTCAAAACTGAGGTGTTTGAAGGCGACGTGCGTTTAGGTGAACTTGACGTCGTTCCGGTAACCGCTTTTCAGAACTTCCGATTCCCTAACAACGAGATTCGCATCCACCATAGAACCTTCAGAAGTGAGCGTTGTCCTCCTCTTTCGATTCTTCAAACCGTTTCCGCATTCAATGTTCGATGTAAACTCGATTCCTCACTCTCCGTTGAACAACCGTCTTTAATCAACCTTCACGCTTCGTGTTTCCATGAAATGAAGGTTCAGATAAGCAAAAAACTCAAAATTCTCGTTTCAAATTTCATTATTATTAACTGAATTGTTCTAATTGTGGTAATTTTGGAAATTTGATTTCGTTTTTAGACGGCGGTGGCGGTGGTTGGAGACGAGGAGCTTCATCTAGTGGCGATGCCGAGTAAGAGGAAAAAGTTTCCGTGTTTTTGGTGCTATGCTGTTCCGGCGAGACTTTACGATGCGTGCATGGCGATGTTGAATTTGAGGTGTCTTTCGATTGTGTTCGATTTAGATGAGACTTTGATTGTTGCGAACACGATGAAGTCCTTTGAGGATAGGATCGAGGCGTTGCGTAGTTGGCTTTCAAGGGAGAGTGATCCGTTGAGGGTGCAGGGTATGTCTGGTGAGCTTAAGCGTTATTTGGAGGATAGGTTGTTGTTGAAGCAGTTTGCTGAGACTGATTCTGTTGTTGATAGTAACGGAAAACAGTATCAGGTTCAGATGGAGGAGGTGCCGTCTTTGTCGGAACAGAAAGTTCTTCGACCTGTTGTTAGGTTGCAAGATAGGAATATTGTCCTCACTCGAATCAATCCTGAGGTTTCTATTTATTTATAGTCTTTTATATGAAAGTAATATCCCCTTTTTGTGTGTGTGTGTGAGTTTTAATTTAATATAGTTTGTGATTAATTGTTTTTGTGTGATGGAGAGTGAGTGGTGGTAGATGGATTGGAGAGTGCCTGTTAATGATTGGGATCTATAAATTGGGAAAGCCTTGCATCGATTTGTCTGATAGATGCTTAGGAAATGATAGTGTTTAATGACAAGGACTAATGTAGAACTGGGTAGATAAGTAGAATCTTCTATAATTAATTTCTTTTTCCGCCAACAACCCTTTTTTTCTTCATGTTACGTCGTATTTATAGTTGGTTATTTCTAGCCCAAATGGCCAGATTTCAGAAGTGAGATGGAGGTGCCTTCCTGCATCCCACAAACAGCAGAAGAAAAACCCTGTTTATTTTTTAATGCCCTTCTTGTACTTGTCTTCAGGGAACTCACAGCTGAATTAGGAATGACAAGGACTTTATGCTGTTATTTTGGCTGAATTAGGAATGCATTGTTAGGAATGACAGCAAGACTAGATGAGATAGGAATGAAAGAGACAGAGAGTTGGGGTAGCACCTATCTTAAAAAAGATGGTGAACATTCGGCTTAGGTGGTTTGAACATGTAGAGCGGAGACCTGTAGATTCTATAGTAAGGAGACTAGATCAGATAGAGGGTATTCAAATCATTAGAGATAGAGGAAAACCTAGAAAAACTATAGGGGAAACTATAGAGAAAGTCCTAGAGATTAATGAGTTGGATAGATATATGATGTATGACGACATAACATTATGGCGTTGTTTGATCCATGTAGTTGATCCTCCTTAGTGGGATAAAACTTGGTTGTTGTTGTTGTAGGAATGCATTGTTACCAATGTCAAAATGAAACTTAAGAATGAATGGCATATTTTTCTGTGTTATGTTGATGTTGTACAGTACTCTTTCTGGCATCTTGGCCTTGGATTACAAGACAAGGATTCTAATTTCTAACTTAGGATCCCAAATGAGAAATGTGGGCCAAATGGGCTGTTAGCACATCAATAACCCCCAAACCCAATATGCAGTGGGTTAATGTTGTTTTTAATAGACAAATGTTAGTGATTATTTTGTTAGGTGGATGGGGAATTTGTTAGCTTCTTAGAACAAACCCTGGATCTCCTTCTCAATATTCCTGCAATAGAATAAAATGTGAAACTAGCAATTTTTCTATGAATTTGTATATATGCAATATAGTTGCATCTAATTGTTAGTTGTGTTTGGTATAATTCAAATACACTTAGGATTTTGAATCTGAATTATTGTTTCTTCACATAGATTCGTGATACGAGTGTACTAGTGAGGTTACGGCCTGCTTGGGAGGATTTAAGATGCTATTTAACTGCAAAAGGACGTAAGCGGTTTGAAGTGTATGTTTGTACTATGGCTGAAAGGGATTATGCTTTGGAAATGTGGAGGCTTCTTGACCCAGGGGGACATCTTATAGGTTCAAAACAAGTCTTTGATCGTGTAATTTGTGTCAAATCAGGTATAGCTCGTATAATTTATTTTGTGTTTGAACGTTCTTTGATGCTTTTTACATAATTTGGAGTAGAACATGTATTGAAATCTTATCATCATTTTAAACCCAAATCTTTCCTGGGTCTTGTTGGTTTTTATGACATATACAAGTTGTTCAAGTTTTCTGTTCTAGCTACCTTGTTTTATTATGTTGTTGTTGATTCTTATAATGTTTAATTTCTTCTTGCTGTTGTTGTTTGTGTGTCTTTATGGAACAATTTGCAGGCTCCCGAAAATCTTTACTAAATGTTTTTCACGATGGTATGTGCCATCCAAAAATGGCAATGGTGATTGATGATCGTTCAAAGGTTTGGGAAGACAAGGACCAGCCCAGGGTTCATGTCGTTCCAGCCTTTACTCCTTACTATGCTCCTCAAGCAGAGGTACTGGCTTATGTATACTATTTGCAAAAATTTATTTCCTCTCTAACTATTCTGGATTGAGAATTCATTATGTTTTTTCTCTCATTAGACAGCCAATGCTGTCCCAGTTCTATGTGTAGCAAGAAATGTTGCATGCAATGTCAGAGGTTGTTTTTTCAAGTAAGTTATACAATCAAGTATTTTATTTGCTCAAACATGCTTCCCCTCTACGCCTTTAATTTTTTGTCCCTGTGCTCAGAGAATTTGATGAGAATTTTTTACAAAGAATTGCGGAAATCTTCTTTGAAGACGAGGTTGGTTGTTTACCTCACCCTCTGGATGTGAGCAGCTACTTGATGTCTGAGGTATTGGATTAGAATAAATGTGATTCTTAATTCATTCATGATTATTAGTCAACTGTGATTACGTGTTTTCATTTTGACTTCGTAGATGCTTGTTTATCTGCTGCTCTAATATTGACTAATCTTCTGGATGGCAGGAGATGCCAAATGGTAATGCTAATGCTAATGCTAATGCCCCCATTAGTGAAGGAATAGGTGGCGCAGAAGTTGAACGCAGGTTAAACCAACCTGTAAGTGCATGTTTGTTTCAACATTGACAATGAACATTCACAAGCAAAATTATGTTTCCATGCTATGTGGGATTTGACTTCACAAGCAAAATTTTGTTTCCACTCTAAATGGAATTTGATTTTTTGTTTGTTTTATTGTTTGAGTAATTCATGAGCAAATTATGTTTCCACGCCAAATAGTTCTTGACTTCTTGTTTGGTTTGTTGTTTGAGTCTATTAGCCAACTTGGTTTGGCTCCAAAACGTTGGTTGACATGGAAGTAATAGAGCTGTTGCTTTTTCTGTTGGAGTGATTTCACTTACCATTATTGTTGTTGTATAGTGGCTATAGAAGGGCTACAACACTATAGTATAGTAGAATTTGAACAAACCGCTATTGTTCTACGAATATCCAATTTAGTACGTTTTGTCAAATAGATACTACAGTGGGGTGTTGCGGAATTTGAACAAATCGTTATCTTCCACAATCGTGATTGATAACACTGCTGACAATTTTCCTATCTACCTGCTATACTATATTATAAAACTCACAACCTTTTCGATAGTTATACATTCCAAAATACTTTCAATTATCACCATCCATACAAATTTCATTTTGTCAAACATATGTTTTACAAGAAAAGTTCCCAAACATAAATCAGGTCATAGCAAAGCCACTTTTTGCAAAATGAGGTGCAATCAAACTTAAAGAGTGCACACTTAAATTCAAACATACCCTAAGTTTCCATGTTTGTAGCAAATCTTGGTGGGGTATTGTGTATTTCTTATACTGTGTGTTAGTGATGAGTGTTCAAGCCTGTAGTAGTTTTATGTGCATGGAACATTTGTAGATAATACAACAATCCTGGTATTTTTTTATGTTATTCTTTTCAGGATGATAAGCTTTCTGCTGATTTAGTCACTCGACCTATGGCAAACAGTGTTGAGTTCAGACATGAAGCCTCTCAGCCAACTGCTGGCATGATTCCAAATGTCACTGGCACTGGATCTTCAAGACCCCTGATTCCTTCTCAGAGTATTGAACATTTTATGTTGTTTTGTTTGTATATTGCGGTTTTGAAAATTTATGCTGTCTTTTAATAATATCTTACCAAACCTTGTCTCAGAACCTGGTTTGCTTGGACCTCCAGTCAAACCCGACAGCAGTTTTATTGATCGTGATTATGACATGAAAAAAGGACTATTAACTATGAGGCATGGTCCAGATATAAGAGGTCAAAGTTCAGCCGAACCCCCTCTGATATCGAGGCCACCCGTTCCAGCATACGGAGGCTGGTTAGTAGAAGATGATATAAGCAACAAAACTCAGACAAATAATTTTCCTTTTCCATCTGCTAAAGAATCTAATGTGGTAAAGTCTGAAAAGCTTCAGGGTCAACCAAAACCATTTTCTCATAGTATGTCAGTTTCAGCCATCAATGTTTCACTCCCACAAACATCACAACAACTTAAGGCTGAAGAGGTTTGTATAAGAATGTCTCATTGCTTCCCATTTTTAACAATGAAAGTGTTGTCTTGATTACTCTGAAGTTGCCTGTCCTGAAAATGTTGCTTATTTATGCAGGCAACTTCTGTATCTGATTTTCAGAAGCAGAATATTCCATCTAGGTCTCAGCTATCAGGTATAGCTTGTTACATATATTCTTAACATATTTGTGAGTTTTTGAATCTTATCTGATATTGTTGTTAACAATGACCAACTATGTGATTGTAAATAGAGTAATGGGTCATTTCTGCTTTACTTGGGCTGTTTAGAAAAAAATTTACATGATTATTTAATGGGTTTTGCCTTGAAATTACTAAAGTTTAGATGTATCCATTAAACGATCAAGTGCTAAATCTGAAGCAGCATTTATTTTTTCTCATGCCTGTCCAATTTTTTCAGTTTAACCTATGGTTGTATTAATGATTAGTTTAATACTTTTCCAGTTTTCTGGTCTGTTTCACCCTTTGATCTTTCAACTATTCTTGTTTCCCTCTTCATCTACTGTAAATGTAAATGATGCAGGAGCAACATCCTTTATTTATTTTTATATTTGCTTCGTTTTGGCTCACTATATTTTAAGTAGTCATCTGACCGGCATATGGCCTTTTTTAACGAGGTTAAGACCTTAAGGCACCATTTGGTAACTGGGTTGGAATAGGACACAACATAAGTATGGTTGTGTTCCATGTTTTTTTTTAAAAAAAAAATAAAACAAAACTGGATGTAAGTTTAAGAAAATGGTGCATGTTAATTCCACTGAAGGGTTGGAACCAACAAAAACAAACCATTGTGTTCCATTTGTCAGCCCATCAAACACTACCTAGGGTTTGGTTGAACTTTGAATGATGGATCTAGGCTTAATAACATTGTACTTAAAGTTCTGTGAGGTGAATAGGTCCATGTGTATTAGCATGTATTGATGCATGGATGATCATTTGGGGAGGCCTGAATTTTGTGCATTTATGAGATCTTCCCCCATTCTTAATTCATTTAATTTTTAAAATTTTCCATTCAATTTTCTCTGTCTGATTTGAAGAGCTGGGGAAGTGCAGATAATTTGTACAAATTTGTTTTTAATTTCATTAGCATTTTATTTTCATCTGCTGTGTATAATAATTGATGTTTTGTGTTTTCTTATGGAACAAACTCCTTGCAGATGATGAGATATCTCCAAATCATGCATCTTCTAATAGCAAAGATTTTCAAAATGAAGCTGGAAAATTGAACTTTGTCCCGTCTCTTTCTATTGGAGTGCTGCAAGAAATTGGGAGGCGGTGTTGCTCTAAGGTACGCATGTTTTCTGCACCCAACTGAGCATTTCCTTCCTCTATTTTTGCTGAAGTGCATTTTGATGTATTCCTTTTAATAGGTTGAATTTAAGTCAATTGTAAGCACCAGCAAAGACTTACAATTTTCAGTCGAGGTAAGTGAATTTCTGCTTTTTTTTAATGATTTATTATATTTCATGCAACTTTCTACATGTGGTTAATGGTTATTAACTTTGTTGGTTTATGTAGTATGTGTTGTGTTATATAAGGTGCATTAGCTGATTGGTGGTTTTTAAATTTTTTTTTATTTGGTATTTTGTAGACCAATGATAAATTGATAATCAAGAACTGAAATTTGACTCAATGTTGTCAAATAGCGGTTATAGTGATGCTATAATGTTGTGAAATTTAAATAAATCTCTATTGTTGATACACTATTTAGTACAAAGGGTTGTCAAATGACAAATAGTAGTGCTATAACACTATAGCATAACAAAATTTGAAGAAACCACTATTTTCCATGATCCTCAATTGACAACACTGATTTGACTTGCATGATGGCGTGAGATTAGGTTTGTTTTACATTTGGTTTTAGCTCACATTTTATTTTACATGCTTTCTTGGTTTCGTACTTAAAGAAATTTGTCATGAACTGTTTGACTATTGTTCAATGTCATTTCCTAATTATCTTATCATCATCTTGATTGCTTTTGGTTTTGCACTCAGTTTCCTATAAAAATACTATCGGTTTTGTACTCAGTTTCCTATAAAAATGCTATTGTTGCCACTTTTGGTTGCCATTACCCATCATGTGAATGTTGCAGTCACCTTAGCTTTAGCTCCAAGTACTCCCTTGTCTTTTGTTTTGTAACCTGTGTTGTAAATTGTCTGATGCCTTGGTCTAGGTACTATTCACTGGTGAGAAAATAGGCTTTGGTATGGGTAGGACAAGGAAGGATGCTCAACAACAAGCTGCCGAGAATGCGCTTCGCAGCTTAGCAGGTATGAGAAGTTGGTTCAAAGCTATCCTAAAATTGTGTTTCTGATATAGGATTTTCTTTTTCCTTTTTGGTGAGAGATAGCATTTCCATGATGCTTGTGACAAGCATCTGAATGTGCCCTAGCAGCATTATGCTTACATGTAGAACAGTTCCCTAATTTTAGTGTTGGAGATCAGTGAAATTGTATCCATTGAAGAATTAGCATGATGAACACTTTAAGCTTATAAAAAAAATGCATGAACACTTTATAGTGAGTTTAAATTAAAGAATAGTCGTAACAGTATATCAGTTTGTTATTAAATATCTTGCTCCATGAGGAAAATTGTTAGCTACATTTTGAGAGGTAAATTTTTAATTTTTAATTTTTAGTGTCGGCTTGAGGACACATTTCTCTACATAGTTCTCTGGTGAATGGTGGCTATGTGCATGTTGGTTGCTTGATGAAATTAGTTTATATTTAATCTAATTTATTGTGCTATATATTATTATTTTGGCCTGTCCTTTACTGAACATACATTAAAATGGTAAACGAATTTTTTTTGAATGAAATTGCAGAGAAGTATGTAGCACATATGGAACCTCAATGTAGAGCTGTTAATAGAGAATTTGACAAGCTTTCTCTTGGACATGAAAATGGTTTCTTGTGGGATGTGGTCAGTCCGGAAACCAGTGAACTGCAGACAGAAGATGGATTACCAAGAGAAAGTGCATCTGAGGTGGGGATTTTTTATGCTTTTGATAGTTGATTTGTGACTTGTTTGATTAAGGATATAGGTGATGCTTGGATAAGGGGTAATGTGGACTTGATATTCCAGATCGTTTATGGAATTGTGTAGCATCAATGTGAAGACTAAATCACTGAATGGGGAGTGAACTGGCTTCACGCCTTCACATCAGCTACTGCTGTCTTAAACAGGCTTCTTAAATTCCTACTTAAAAGGTAAGGGCTTGGTGTCGGTCCTGGTATCTACCCATTATCCAAGTACTCCCTTGTTGTCATTTCAGCCATAATGCTGTTGCATGCTTCTTAATCATTCTTGCTTTGCAATCCATTTGGGAATACAAAGAATCAGTGATTTTTACTGAGTTTATTCTGTGGGTTTATTTACTCTGATAACAGTGGTTTGAGGGGGCTAGTCATGGATTTTTTACAGAATCAAATAATTGGTACTGCAAAATTCACTTGGTTGTTTTAGGACTATTTTGTTATGTGGTTTGTTGTATATTCTACCTTTTGTGAAAAAGGTTGATTTACTAGATGATGATATGTGAATTGCTTTACATGCCATTTAGGTGTAATTATTTTTGACAATTCACTGATTTTCAGGCTTCAGATGCTCCCAAGCCCATCAATCAGCAAATGGAAAAACGTACCAGCTTCCCAAGGTAACTTAAGATGGCATTTATTGTTATTACAATGTTTTGTTTAGGGAAAAAGGGGGAGGGTTTTTCTCTTATCTTGTATACGGGAAGAGTGTACATTTGCTCTTAAGTTTGGTTTGATTCTGTCTAGCACTGCAACTTTCATCTTTCATGTTTACTGAACCTTGATCTATATTTTATCCTACAATGGTTCCATGCCTCCATCCAAGAGGAAAATCATTCTTCAGTTTTCTCCTTTTGTTAAATCTGAAGATTTTTTAAACCTCTAGCTTTAGTTGTAGGAGTGTGAGCAGGGACAGACCTATTCACATGCGAGTGTGGGCAACAGTCTGCACTTAGTTTTGAAAAATAAATATTATTAGTATTTAATATGCTAAAACATAAATTATATGATAAAGAGAAAACATGTAATTGATTGTGCCTCCACTATGTTTTGATTTTTTTTTAAAAAGTGTTTTTATAATAGTCTTTAAATGTATTAAAATTATGTAAACAAACTTAAATATGTCTTTTATTATTGGTCTTTAAATGTGTCTTTAGATAATTAATTTAGTCGTATTTTTGGTAGTCTAAAACATTACAAGCAAAAGAGAGACATTTAAAAACGTGTTCGTGATTTTGATAAATTAAAATACTATAATATTATATGTGACAACATTTAAAAGAGATACATAATGCCTCCACTACTCAAAAATTTTGGGTCTGTCCTTAAGTGTGAGTATTCCGTATAATGTGTCTGTGCTTAGTATTATTAGTTGTAATTTCAGAACGTCTCAGTCTGTTCCTAGCAAACGATTGAAGGAATGAAAATGGTTGCCAGATGAACAAGAACTACCATCATTGCAGAAACTGAAGAATGTGCCATTCATGAGACGACATTTTGAAGGCAAAATGTTTTTATCTCTGTCCTTTGCTCGTGTAAAACCTCTAGCATAGTGGTTTTAGATAGATATGCTGAGGGGTTTCCCTTGCTAATTTCTGTTACCATAGAGAAGGGCATTTTTTTGTTCTGCCCTACCATTTTCAATGTTGTATAAGTTCGATTGAGTTACTCTTCTTCTTCTGTGTAGTTTGATCCACTACTAATCCCCTGTGGTTGAATTTATTGTGCTAGTTTATGAATGTATCTATGGTTACAAAGCCTCCATTGTGCTTCTAGGATGAAACTCCATATTGTACCTTCTGCCATCAGATGACCACCGCGATATTTAATACTCAAACAAACATGTTATTTGTCGGGTTTTCTCTGGGTCAATTGCTCCTTAAGAATATACACAACCAAAGAAAAAAATTCAAGCCAAATAATGATGAATGTCTTAAGGCATTGCTTAATAAATCCAAAATATTAAGTTTTTATTGATAGTTGTGTTCAATATGTTGTAAATCAAAATACTTCAAATATAAGTAATTTATATCGGATGTTTAGGTCGTAGTTTTTAATTTTTTGTCCCTCACCAAAAATGAGTTTTATGGGGATTGAGTTGTGGTTCACCTTCACAAATTAAGAATGATTAACATCATAGGCAGGGTCTCATAATGATGGGGTAGCTATGACTACCCCAATTTTTTTAATTTTTTATATAGTAAATAGATATTTTTTATATTTAACTTTTTCAATAATATATATTTTACTACTCCCATATGAATTTATTGTCTTAATTACGCCACTAATAACTATAATGAGTTAAACCCATTGATGAATATTCTATTTGGAAGGGTGATAGATATAAAGGTTAAGAATAACTTGAATTTTTTTTAAATGCTTCTTATATTCTTCAATGTTTTATTTGTATAGTCTTTCAATTCTTTTAAAAATAAAGAGGATTTAACTTTACCATAATCTTGTAAATTGGTATTTAGACTCGTGTTATTTGTTCTTTAATATGTTACCCATTTCATTTCTTTTAGAATGTTCTATTTCTGTGTAAAGGGGATTTAAGTAAATATCTTCTCTTTTTGGGTTGAGAAGCTCTCTATTTCTGTA
>JBBPBT010001034.1:600157-612620 GCA_037974875.1 Cicer bijugum
AAAAAAAAAAAAAAACATACATTCGTACCAAATAACTGAAAAATCCGAAAAGTAAGTTTTGCTGGAAAAAATCTTTTACCGAAAATTTCAAGGAATGAAATTTCCGGTAGTTAAAAATACACACCGGAAATTTCGTTTTTGAAATTTCCAGGCAGCTAACCGGAAATTTAAAATTTCCGGTAGTTAAACATATGTACCGGAAATTTGAAATTTCCGGATGGGTTACCGGAAATTTCAAAAATAAAATTTCTGGTATGTATTTTTAACTACCGGAAATTTTAAATTTCTGGTAAGCTGCCCGGAAATTTCAAATTTCCGGTACTGTTTTTTTTTTTGTTAATTTTTTGTTTTTAATATTATTAGTGAGGACCAGAGGAGCAAAAACTGATGGCGACCATTCTCGAGTTCGGCCTCCTACTCAATCAAATAGGAGAGCTGCTGTTGAGAAAAGGAGAAGAAGGAATGAGGAGCAGGCGCCCCCGGATGAGCAGCCTACACAAAATCCTATGTTCGATGCAAAACAGGATGACCAGCCGCAGTTTGAGCAGACGCAGTACGACCAGTATGAGCAGTCGCAGGATGACCAGCATCAGTATGAGCAGCAGCAGTATGACCAGCCGCAGGAGCAACAGCAATATGAGCAGCAACAGCCTCAGTATGACCAGCCTGAAGAGCCGATGTTTCCTGGAGGTCCTTATGATCTTTTTGTCCTTACCGATTATGAGCATCATATAGCCATTAATGTGTGGAATGGACAGGTTAGTAAATTATTTATTTATAGTATAAGATTATTTGTAGTTTAATAATTTATTTATACTTATAAGATTATTTGTAGTTATAACATTATAATTTATTACATATTATAATTTTTAATTGTGTGTTATTTTTAATTAAACAGGAAAGACGTGCCTTGAAAGTTGTTTCAAATGGCAAAAAACAGGACAAATTCATTGATATCAGATATCAATTACCTGCTGAAATTGATAATTGGATTAATATATCTGGATTACGTCCTCTGAGAAGATGTAGTCTGCAGATGATTGATGGTAATATGATATCTACTTTTGCTGAGAGATGGCACGCAGAGACTAGTTCATTTCACCTGTCATTCGGTGAAATGACTATTACTCTTGACGATGTAAGGGGTCTTTTGAGCATCCCATGTACTGGAGAGTTTTTTACACCTCCCGCAAATCTCAATGAAGATTTGGCAATTGCTGCTGCTGTTCAGTTGTTGGGAGTTTCATATGATGAAGTTGTGGCTGAGACTAGGACTAACAGAGGGGCATCTTATAGTTTTGAATGGTTGAAAGAGGTATTTTATAAGAACCTTCATGAACGTAGATATGACTGTGTTGCTAGGGCATATCTACTTCATTTGGTAGGGTGTACTATTCTGGCTGATAAGAGTTTTACACTTGTATCTGCAAAATATCTCTTTTTGTTTCAAGATCTTGATAACTGCGGTAAATGGGCATGGGGACCGGCTGCACTTGTTGTGTTATATGACTATCTTATAGATAGTACATTGCCTGCTACCAAACAGATTGGAGGTTATTTATCTTTATTTCAGGTACTATTATATTTATTATACTTATCATTATGTTTTTAATTATTTGATCACCTTAATAATTTTACTATATTTCTATTATTTACAGATTTGGATTTATGAACATTTTCCTGATATTTGTAAACGGGATTTCGATGAACATATTTCGTCGATGCCACGGATGTTTCGTTGGACTGCGAAACAAACATCAGGGAATGTTGCATATTACAGGGCAAAGTTGGATGCTTTGAGGGATACTGATATCATCTGGGCACCGAATTACGATGAGGGCGCTGTGACACGATTTCAGTCTGTGTCATTATTTACAAGATACATGCGTTGGTGTTTCACGATGGTTCCGTATTCACCAGATAGGTGCATTCGTCAGTTTGGGTATACTCAACACATTCCTCCTACGCCACCAATGCTTGTTGCACGTGATGTCGACATCGAATGGAGTATGTACCGGAATTTTGTACGTTCACTTCGACCTAGATTGCATCCAGCTGCATATCCACATCAATGTGTTGAGGGATACATCCAGTGGTATTATAGGATATCTCATCCTCGGATGATCCCTTATGTTGTTGCATATGTTGGCCCTAGTGATGATGTTGATGCTGGTCCTGGTCCTGATGCTGGTTATAGTCATGGTGCTGGTCCTAGTCATGGAGCTGATCCCGATACTAGATGTACATGGTGTGATGCAGTTGGTGGTCTTATACAACATAGCTTAGATTTGCATATTGGTGGTCCTGAAGATCAGATGCGTCTGTTATTAGAGAGGGCTTTACACATTTCTAGAGGAGGAGATTATAAGTAGTATTGTAGTTGTATTATTGACACTTATTATTTTGTTAGCGATGTATGTTATTATTTAGAGATATTTATTATTTTGTTATTGACACTTATTATTCAGATTTAGCGATGTATGTTATTGACATTCAGAGATATTATTATCGACTTATTTATTAGTTATTCGACTTATTTATCATTCAGAGATATTATTATCGACTTATTTATTATTCAGAGATATTATTATCGACTTATTCACGATATATTATTATCGACAAATTAAAGTGTAAATCATATCATTTAAAACAACTTACAACTCAAAAGTGTCAATCATATAATTTAACACATCTTACAACTCAAAAGTGTCAATCATCTGCCAAAGACATATAATCTGAATTATTTTCTAAATCTAAAGAACCCCAATGTTGAAGACGTCCTGCATAAGCGACAGCCCATGATGTAGACTCATCGCTACGATGATTCTTCCAATGCCATGCAAGTGGAGGTAAAGGACATGTAGATTCCAATTTAACTTGAACCCAATGATTCTCGTTAACAAAACCAATGCTGATAACACGACCACGTGACAAATCTCCATTATGTGCACCCCTCAATGGGAAAAAGGTCAAACAAAAAGTGTTTGCTAATGTAACAAGAACGAGATTATATTTTGTTGTTATCACGTAACCCATATTAGGAATGGTCATCCACTTCTCGTGACCTTGGTTGTCCAAATCAGTTACAAGTAAAGACTCTGTCACTTCTTGCAAACGTTACTGGAATAATGCAGCATATAAATCTGGTTTGGATTTAATCTCTGTATACAACTGTCGACGTATAATGCTCCAGGATTCTTCACCATGACCAAGTAAAGCAGCAATAGCACGATATCCACAGTTTCCATCTGCTTTAACATTAACTATATCTTCAATATATGGATGAATTAAAGAAGGAAACTCGTGGAAATATTTTTTAACCCGATGGGAGACTTGTTTGGATGTTTGATGGGAGACTTGTTTGGATGCTTGATGGGAGACTTGTTTGGATGCTTGATGGGAGAATTGTTTGGATGCTTGCTGGGAGACTTGATTATCAACATGCTCAAAGTATGATGGGTCGCGATATACGTCATATCCCTTCGGCTTATTGCCTTTTTTCTTAACACCACATTTTGTTTTGATTTTATCCACTGGTGCACAGATTGATGTTGTCTCCGGATATGCTATTTCACGCAACTTGCTCTTTAATGCCCTTCTTCCAGCAACATTAAGTGTTTTCCATGTTTTCCAAATTATATTCATCTCCGATGTAATGTCTAACTCTGAATCATTTGTCAACTGTTCATCCTCTTGATCACTATTCAAGGTTAGTTTCCTCCAATGTATATGAACAACATCTAATGGGATTGGAACGCCTTACAGCTTGTATCGTGCTAACTCACACGCACAAGGTAATCCATGAGTCTTTCTAAGTATACAACAACACACATCTTTATCATTACCGACATAACTGACTCTCTTGTATTCTTCAACAAGATCACCTAAAGCTTTCCTAGATACCACCCAAGTCAATTCCTTAAAGAATGGATTGTTGTGTACATGCTCTTTACGACCCTTACTTGTCTCAAATGAACCTTTGATCTTAATAATTTGATACTTCAATATGTCATTCATACCATTCCATGTCTTACAAAAATCTCATTTACTGTGTTCCAAAAATCTCTTTAATGACCAATGAGCAGACTCAACCCTAATATTTAAAAAAAAAATATTCGATTAATCATATATCATATATAAAATAAAATACATAATATGAAATAAAATACAGAATACGAAGTTTTAATGACATACCTATTAGTCGTAGTATTTCCTAGATGCAATACTCGATTGGTCCAAGCTTCAACAAATCTTTCCTTATGAGGATTCAACCATGTGTCTCGGACGTAGTAAAAAAATATAATATTATCGACACATGCTTGCTCAAATATTTGCAAAAGTACCTCGTACTCATTCTCTTCAGAACAATAAACAATTTTACTCCACAACTCAAGAATGGGTTCTTGCATGTCTCTGTTTAATATATATTGTTTGCATTTGGCTCTAACATTTTTGTTAATATGAAGTTGGCAAAGTAAATTTGTTGAAGATGGAAATACAAATTTAATTGCATTCATTAAAGCAAGTTCTCTGTCAGTGACAATCACCTGAGGAAATGGCGTGTTTGAAAGAAACAACTCTTTTAACTTCTCCAATGCCCACCAAAAGTTGTCTTGACGTTTAGAATCCATATAAGCAAATGCAACATTAAATGTCAACCCAGTTGAAGTTACACCAACAATTTCAAACAACGGTAACCTATACTTGTTGGTTTTATAGGTACTATCCATAATCAGTACAAGAGAGAACATGTTCAGCAAAGTTATGGAATCTGGGTGCGTCCAAAATATATCCCTCACAATGTTGGAGTCCTCATGAGTCCTACTCCAACAAGTATATTTCTCAGCTTCAAGTAACTTCAACAAATGTTTCATATCAGTTCTAGGTCCCATCAAATTCTTCTTGTATGTACTTCGTCGCTTATAAATTTGATAGATACTAGTCACATTCTCATTATCATGATCTCTCAAATATGACAAGATGTGTCTCGGTGCAACGTGATATTTTGTCAACTCATCAACATTTTTCTTATCTTCTTCTGTTAAGCGTCCCATCCATGCATTATTTTCAAAAGTAGCTACTAACTCATGGTTGTGAAGTCCACAAATTAAATTAATAATTCATCCTTCATCATTTTTCAGTGGTCTCGATCTAAGTTTAAACGGACATCCACACCTTTTAGTTGAAGTACCTGTGTCATTTTTATTTGACTTATATTCTCCACCTCTATCACAACCAAGAATTAATTTTGACTTTCTTCCTCTCTTTCCAGTCTCTACGTCTGATCGAGTAATAATAACAGCTACTCGATTTTGTCGACCTATCTCTCTTGCCCATGATATAACAGCTTCTCGTGACTCAAAAATTTGATCAGTTGTAAACGCTTCAGTTAAATCTATAAATATTGGTTGTGCATTTGTCATCCCTATTTTAAAAAAAAAACAAATACAATAACAAACACATTAAAAAAATATGCAAAAAATAAAAAAAAAAATAAAAAAATAAAAATAAAAATAAAAATTCAAACGGCCGGATTTTTGAAATTTCCGGGTTGACTACCGGAAATTTCAAATAACCAAATTTCCGGTACACACATCATAACTACCGGAAATTTCAAATTTCCGGGTGACACCGGAAATTTCAAATTTCCGGTATTCAAATTTTAACTACCGGAAATTTCAATTTTCAAATTTCCGGTAACTACCGGAAATTTCAACGAATATTAACTGCTTACCGGAAATTTCAACTAAGGTCAGCTGTTGAGGTAAATTTTTTTTACTGCCCAGGTGTAGGGATGGCAATTAGACCCAGACCCAGTGGGTACCCGCAAAAAAAACCCACAATGGGTAGGGTAAAAACCCGCATAATGGGTATGGGTACGGGGATGGGTAATTACCCGCAAAATTAAGCGGGTATGGGTACGGGTACGGGTACTATAGTACCCGCCCCGCACCCGCACTTATATAAATATATTATTTATTTATTATATTAATATTTAGTTTAATTAATTATTTTCCTTTATGTTTTAATATCTATTAATATCATTGGACCATTACAATATTTATGATCAAATCAAAAGATAAACGTTTGCAAACTTTTTAAGAATTTGATTATGATTAATAGTTAAATAATTGTGACTTTATAACTAAGAATTATATCTTATTAATTGTGTCTTTATAATTATACTTGCAACTTATAAATTATTTTTACTCATATCAAATAATATTGTCGTAAGACTTACAACTTCATAAAATATTATTATGGATATTTGAATGTGTATTGTAACGAGTGTTCACTTGAAATATTTTGAGTTATAAAATATTTTGGTTTATAATATTTTATGATTTAATTTATGATATTTGGATAATTTTTAAATGGGTAAATATTACATATAGTCCCTTAACTTAATTTCAGTTAATGTTTTAGTCTTTTATCTTTTTCTTTCCCTCGATTTGGTCCTTTATTTTAATTTTAAATGACAATTTGATCTTTTATGTTTTAAAATGTCAATAATTTTATCCTTATTTTATACAAAATTTCAAAAAATTCATCAAAAATTTCAAACAAAACACATAAAATTAATTATCATCCTCAATATAATGCCATTTCATCAAATTTATAACTTAAATCTTTAAATAAAGTCATGACAAATATGAGTTTATTTGAAGATTTGAGTTACAAATTTGATAAATTGTATTTTATATTAAATAATATAACTAAATTTATGAGTTTTGTTTGAAAATTTTGATGAATTTTTATAAAAAAAAGGATAACATTGTTAACATTTTAGAACAAAAAAGATTAAATTGTCACTTAAAATTAAAATAAAGGACAAAATCGAGAAAAAAAAAGATAAAGGACTAAAACGTTAACTGAAATTCAGTTAAGGGACTATAAGTGGTATTTATCCTTTTTAAATTTAATCACAAAATAATATTTATTTATCGATTTATTTTAATTAAAGTGTGGGTAATGGGTACGGGTACGGGTACTAAGGTACCCAGAGGGTAAGGGTACGGGTATTAAAGTTGATACCCAAGAGGGTACGGGCACGGGTATGGGTATTTTTTTAAACTGCGGGTATGGGTACGGGTACTATAGGACCCTACCCAAACCCTACCCATTGCCATCCCTACCCAGGTGAGTGTTTTATGAGGGTTAAATTTGGATTTTTATAAAAATGGGGGGGTAGAAGTCTAATTGGGGGTACAAAAGGCAATACTCGCCATTAGCCGACCTGAGCTTTTCCATCAACCCCACCCAGTCGCGCCTGGGTTTCTTTCTGCCAACAGCCCACGTTTTTTCCATCAGCCGCATACAAGTTTTCTTCCTCTCATCAGCCATCCAACCTCAATAATAATTAGGGTTTTTCTATTTTGGACTTTGTTTTCTTTGTTTAAGTTACTTTGGGCTTAAGACCTTTTACCAACTATTCATTTTAATCTGAGCCCATAACTCAGTCCATTTAAATGAATTTTTATTTTATTAATCTCAATCCATTTAAACTTTACTAATCTCAACCCATTTAAATTTTACTAATTTCAGCCCATTTAATTATTACTAATCTAAGCCAATTTAAATCTAGTCATTTTGTTTTATTTTTTTTTATTTTTTTATTTATTATTTTAAAAAATGTTTAATTTTCTTCATAATAAATATCAATTTCATCATTAAAAAATACAAATAAACATTATATTAAAGATTAATTAGATGCAACATCTTTTTAGTCTTTGAGTTGTTAGGAGACAAGTAGTACAACTTGATAGTTCTAGAACTCTCTTTTATTTATTTATTTATTTATTTATGTATTTATTTATTTATTTTAATGAACTAATCTAAAATCCACTTATTTATTAGATGTGAACTCTTTTTAATTTTTGAGTTGTTAGGACACAAGTGGTGTTCTAGAGCTCTCTTTATTTTATTTATGTATTTATTTATTTATGTTATTTATTTTATTTATTTTATTTTTATTTATTTATTCATTTATTTATTTATCCATTTATTTATTTTAATGAACTAATCTAAAATCAACTTATTTATTAGATGTAACTCTTTTTTATCCTTGAGTTGTTAAAACACAAGTTGTACTATTTGGTGGTTTTGAAACTCAATTTAAAAATTGAGAGTAATAAAATACTTTTTTAGATGATTAAATTAGATGTGACATCTTCTTTAATCCTTAAGTTTTGGGACACAAGTTGTACAACTTGATCGTCCTAAAACTCATATTTTAAAATATTTACTCAAATCAAACTCTTTTATTTTATTTTATTTTTTTTCTTTCTATTTTGTCAAAACATTTTTTTATCACAAAATAAATTTTTTTTAAAACACACTCAACACATCCGTATTTTTTTAACCAAGAACTACGTAGCTTTGATTTCTCCATCGCACCGGGAGATACGTAGGAGCAAGATCGTATTCTTGTCAAGCACATAAATAAAAATTTCTTTTTCTGTCCCTTATTTGTTAAGTACCTATTTGTTTCAAAATCATATTTTAAACATAGTAATAATTATTATTCATATTTAATAATAAAGAAAAATAAATATGCTTAAGTTAAAATTAATTTTGCACAATTAATTATAGGTAACCGTTTTTAACGGATGTCGTAGGGTGCTAATACCTTCCCTACGCATAATCGACTCCCGAACTCAAATTTGGTTCCAAAGACCATCTTTTTTTATTTTTAAGGGTTTCCCAATATTTTCCCTATTTTAGAATAAATTTTGGTGGCGACTCCATTGAATTCGAGAAACACTCGAAATTTTAGGCCGCGACAGACTACAAGGTAAGTCTTGTATTTATCAACAATTACATCGGTTTTTAGTTTCTTATTCAAAATCCATTTACAATCTATTGGTTTACAACAAGGAGACAAGTCTAGTAAATGCCGAATCATGTTAAACTCTAGATAATTCATCTCATCGTTTATAGCTTCTTGCCACATATTTGTATCCATTGAAGATAAAGCTTCTTGAATTTGTTGAATCCTCTTACAAAGTACAGGCATTATAATCGATTCCATAATCGTTAGCAACTATTTCTCTTTTACTTCTTCGAGGTTTTGTTTTGCCTTGTTTGATACTTTAAGTGCTCTTGATAATGTGAATGTGACTTGTTTCGGTGCTACCACTATTTATCAATTTGAAAGAGAATCTATTTTCATAAAAGTCAATATCATTTGACTATATGATCACTTTAGCGTTTAGGTCATAAAATCTATACGTTTTAGTGTTTACGTCTTACCAAATGAATACACATTTATACGCCCTACTGACGAGTGTAACTCACTTGAGATTCTGACATAAGCTAAATACAACCCCAAGTTCGAAGATAAGACAAGTTGAGTTGTCTTTTTTTTAAAATCTCATAAGACGATGTTTTGTTTTTAGACTTAAGAACTCTATTCAAGACATAGTAAACAATCAATAAAATCTCTCCCCACCAATGAGATATTGCATCATCAAAGTTAAACATAATAACAACAACTAATTTAGTAAGAGTTCTATTATTTCTTTTAGTTTTACCATTCATTTAAGGTGAATATGATACAATTGTTTCAAATATAACTTCATGTTGTTTATAAAAATCATTAAACATATTATGTTCTTTTATCACTACGAAAGCTCTTAATCTTTTTACTAAAATAATTTTTAATTTATGTTACAAAGATTAATAATAAGAAAAAAAAAATAATGACAATAATGTTTCACTATTTTCTTTGTACATGGAGTTGTCGCTGATTCTTAGACACACCACCAAACTTATTGCAGCAAACATATAACTGTGAATTTTCACCTTTCCAAAATTACTACAAAAATAACAAATAGACAATGACTTTTCATAAAATTAACTACAAAGTATGTTATTTCAACTCATTCACTTTATCAAGTGTTTGGTTCACATAAATAAGAATAAGCAATTTAATCACGTTCGCCACTAAATATATAGTCAAAACTAAAACATTTTAGCACAAAATTAATACATATCTAACCTTCCAAATAAGTAAATGTGAAAATAAAAATAAAACAAATCACTCCACTAACATAGATCATGGAAAGACTAAGTCAATCTCACTATCACTTCCTAATAAGTAGGAATTATTAGCTACCTAGTAGAAACAATTCTAACAATTATGACATTTAAGCAAAATTATTTTGACTCCCAAAATTAGTACACTACACATGTTGCACGTGCTTTTATGTTGGTAAGTTTGTTTTTACTGAAAATAGAATAAATCAAATTATTTCACTTCTAATCATTAAAAAAAAGAACTGATCTTGCAAGGCCTCAAGACCATTCATGTCTCATCCTACGCAATAATTATTAAAATAAGTTCAATTAGCAAGTTAAATGAGACGGGTTAAAAGAATAGTTGCTTGAAAATATCATATTTCCTAAGAAAATTCAACATAAATTCACAATATATATACAAGTTTAAATTTGGGAGATTTAAAGGTTATAGTGTGTAATTGGTCCTTGTAGATGGTTTCATGAGGGAAAAAGTTCAAATGAAAGGAGAAGTAGGCGTAGTTTTGACTTTTGAATATCCATGGATATGAACATATGGATATTATTTTGGACTTACAAAACTCTTCCCAAATACGGTTCCTTCATGAATTGATCGCCCAATAACAGCATTCGATTTTTATAGATTTGACATAATGAATGTATAAATCCTTCTTTTTTTTTTAGCGTGTCTGAAACTATTAGAATGTCATATTTCATAACGATGCCAGTAGAGCTAGAACCAATAATCTTTTCAGTAGATATGACAAAATGAAACGTTTTAAAATTGTTGATTTTTAAATTCCGAAATACTATTTTAAAAATAATTTTTAGCCATTGAAAATATTATTTAGTTGATTTGTAGACTAAATTGCTCCCTTTTAGACATTTTACGACAGTGTCTATAATTGTGCTTGAGAAACAATCAACCACAATATATCCAAAATAAAAATAGCTCTTATACACTCTAAAACAGTAAGACCATTCATAAATCAAATGGACTATGACACAAAAAACAGTCTAAAACTGAAAGGATGATGGTACTAGGGTCACTCTTAAAATAAAAAGAAAGAGAATAAGTGGCTTGAAAATGCATTAGACAAAAGAAGAAAAAGAGATAAAGTTAAAAATTGCATCTAACTTTTGTGTGGTTTTCACAAGAGTTTCACATTTTTTATATAGCGATGAAAGTTATCTACCACATATCAACTATCTAATATGAGACTTTAGTATTTATAGAGTTGATAGCTAATCAATGTATAAAAGTTTTTCTATGTGAAATTTTAACAATTTTTAAATTCACACACTAACATACTTGCTATTCCAACATATGAGGTATCCCACTTTTGACATCATTTCCCCTCTAGTTCAAAACATTTTTTGGTGCATAATTATTGTGTTCCTTTCTCTTCAATTGTACTCCTAAAAATGAACTTTTGAAACGAATATTGTACGATGACTCATGAAATTCTTAAGAATACAATAAAAATACGATTAACTCATTTTCGATTGTCTTTTAATTCAACTTAATTATCAAATACTCAGCTACCTATACATTGACACCATTTAACTCAATTGTAAGTCATTTTCCACTAACAACTTATATTATTTTTAGGGATGTGTATTTATCATATAACAAATATGTTAGGGCTTGGTAAAATTGTGGTGGTCGTCATCATCCCACTTAACAATGTAAGAAAAATATTAAGAAAAACAGGTCTTCTTATATAAGCCAACAGCTTTATAGTTTCTTTTAACATATGTAAATGTTACTATAAAAAATTGATGCTAAAAAAATAGAAGCTTTTGATGCAAACCATTTTGGTCTGACAATTGATCCTAAAGAAAATGTAACATTATCACTAAGTTTCAACTTAATGGCTGATCAATTTTACAGATTATAAAAACAATTGAAACCCCAATACCACAAAAGAAATACTTGGCTCACGGGAAGATGAACAGTTAATGCAAGATGAACAAGAGGTGCAACAACAGTAACAATAATTCTTCAGGGAAACTAAAATGTTTAATCATTTAATTTAATTGTCAAGGTTATTAAAAAAGATTAAAAGTGAAGTAAATTAAAAAGTGGAGTTTTTTTTGGGTCTTTAACTAAAAGGTGGAGTTAAAATTAGCCGTTTATATATAAAAGTTATTTAGTCTATGCATAAAGCATTTATCTTCCAAACTAATGATACTTTTGCAAATTTTTATATTTTATTATTCTAACTATTTGTTAATTTATGTTTTTAATACTTCTCAGAATACTAAATTATTTATTTACCTTTTTGTTTCTAATTTTTCTTTACAATTTTTTATACTTTATCCTTCTAAGTATCTATATTTAATTTCTGATTTTATTTGTTTCATACAATATCAAAATATTAATACTTTATTTTTCTAAATATCTATATTTTAATTTCTGATTTTATTTATTTCACACAATATC
>JBBPBT010001034.1:626343-644597 GCA_037974875.1 Cicer bijugum
ATAAAACTTGGTTAATCTTCTTTTAATAATAATAAACTTTTTAATTTATTATTATTTTGTATGTTTTAAATATTGTCCATTAATATTATTCTGTAATAAATAACGAGTTGAGTCACAGCTCACAAAAATTAGTTTAACTTCCATTGATATAATTTTTTTTTAGTGAGTAATATATAAGTACTTATATGAATGTTTTTTTAACCTTAAATATACTCTACTCCTATTGAGTTTTTGAAATCCAATTTATCAAAATTTTATATTATAAAAAAATTGTTTAAAATTTCAATATTCGAGTTGCCTTTTAGAGTATACACTCCTAAATAAATACGAGTACTACACACGTTTTTTTACTGGACCAGGTTAGAACTTCGCAAGTTTGTTTCTTCAGAACGTGAGTAAACACTCTCCCTGTTTCTCACGCGAGCGGCGACTCCCCACCCCATCCAGACGCTACCGCCTTTCTTTCACTTCGCCTCCGTTCAGTTTCACAACCGTTCTCCCTTCTCCTCACCTGACCGGTTCAGTTTTCAGTCACTCCCTTTCTACTGTGTTCATCACTCTAGGTAATTTCTATTTTATGTTCATCTCTTTTTGATTCATTTTCTCTATTTATGTTCATCTCATGTAGTTTATGATTGTTGTTGTTGTTGTTGTTGTTGCTGCTATTTTCAAATAGAATATAGATGCCTCTTTTTGTGATTGATTATGTGACAAGGTTTATTTATCTCTGTAGGTGACTCACTACATTTGATTTGAGTTCCAATCATCCCATGTTTTGTTCTGTTTCCTTCCACTTCTCAAATCAATCACTGGAGAATAGCTATTTTGTGAATCAAACGCAACCTTAGAGTTTCCACCACCACCATCACCCCTCCTCAGTGTGAACAAATTGCATCCAAAACCTCACCTACTAACAATGATAACAAAACGCTTCCTTTACCCTTCTAAATCCACCTTTTCTATTCGTCCCTTTCATCTTTCTTCTTATTTTTCAAGTTCAACCTCCCTAGTAGAATCTCAACCAAACAAACTCAATTCTCCTCATTCCCTTTCCGAATCCCTTTCCCACTTCCACCGTTCCATTGAAGACTATCCTAATTCTCTACTCTCCTATTCATTCTGCAACACCCTCATAGACAACCTACGGAAGGCAAAACGCTATGACCTTGTCATTTCTGTTCATTCTAAGATGGTCAGTGTTTCTATCCTCCCCTGTTTTACCTCCTTGAGTGCTTTGATTGAAAGTTTTGTCAACACCCAGAAGCTAAGTTTTGCTTTTGGGGTCTTGGGGTTGATGATAAAGCGTGGTTATGATGTTAATGTGTATAATATGAACCTTTTGTTAAAGGCCTTTTGTCAAATTGATGGTGATTGTGATAAGGCTTTGGATTTGTTTTCTATAATGAAGAGGAATTGTGTGTTGCTTGATAGCTTTAGTTATAATACAATTATTAATGGACTTTGTAAAGCTAAGAGATTGGTTGAAGCTAGGGATTTGTTTGAGGATATGAAGGTTGAGGATTGTAAACCGAATTTAGTTACATTTAGTACTTTGATCGATGCTCTTTGTAAAAATGAGACAGTGGAAGAAGGCTTTGGTTTGTTGGAAGAGATGGAGAAGATGGGTTTGGAGGCTGATGAGTTTGTGTATACCACTCTGATTAATGGATTTTGTAACAAAGGTGACATTGAGAGGGGAAAACAACTTTTTAATGAGATGCTGGGAAAGAATGTTGCTCCAAATGTTGCTAGTTATAGTTGTTTGATGAATGCACTTTGCAAGAAAAGGAAGTGGCAAGAAGCCTCGAAAATGTTGGATGATATGACGACTTGTAGGGTCCGTCCTGATGTTGTTACCTATACGATTTTAGCTGATGGACTTTGCAAAAATGGGAGGGCATCTGATGCAATTAAAGTGTTGGATTTGATGGTACAAAAGGGGGAAGAGCCGAATAATATAACATATAACGTCATCATAAATGGACTTTGTAAGGAAGGTCAGGTAGATGATGCATTCAAGATTCTAGAAACCATGGCGAAGAAAGGGAAAAAACCTGATGTGGTTACCTACAACACATTATTGAAAGGATTATGTGGAGTTAGAAAAATTGATGAGGCAATGGACCTTTTGAATTTGTTATTAAGCAAGGAGTTCCATATGAAGCCTGATGTTTTTGCATTTAATTTGGTAATCCAGGGACTTTGCAAAGAATTGCGTCTTCGTGATGCCAGGAAGGTCTATTCTACAATGGTTGAAAAAGGGCTCTCAGGTAACATAGTAACTTACAACATTTTGATCGACGGTTATCTAAATGCTGGAAAGCTTACCAAGGCATTTGAGTTATTTAAGTATGCAGTAGATTTGGGATTTTCCCCTAATTCAATGACCTATACTGTCTTGATTAATGGTCTTTGCAAAATGCAAATGCTAAGTATTGCAAAAGGACTTTTTAGTAAAAGAAGAGCTTCCGGAATTAGACCTGCAGTAACAGAATACAATACACTAATGGCATCCTTGTGCAAAGAAGGTAGTGTAGAGCAGGCTAGGAATCTATTTCAAGAAATGAGAAATGCAAATCATGATCCTGATATTCTCTCGTTTAATATAATAATCGATGGAACCCTCAAAGCTGGAGATGTTAAATCTTCTAAGGAATTGCTATTGGAGATGCTTAACTTTGATTTGGTCCCTGACAGCATTACCTTTTCTATATTAATAAACAGGTACTTAAAACTCGGGGAATTGGATGAGGCGAAGTTACTCTACGAGAGAATGGTGTCTTGTGGTCATGTACCGGATGCTGTGTTGTTTCATTCTTTGCTAAAGGGCTATAGTTTAATGGGAGAGACCAAAAAAATTATTTCGGTGCTTCAACAAATGGCTGATAAGGATGTTGTTCTCGACTCAAAATTAACTTCTATCATCTTAGCTTGCATTTGTAAAGTCTCAAAAGATCTTGATATAGACAAGATACTTCCAAAATTTTCACAACATACATCTGTAGGATCAAATATTAAATGCAATGAACTTTTGATGGAATTGAATAAGGTTCATCCACAGCTTCAATTGTTTGTTGCGTGATGGTTTTTGTTTGCATGAAGTTATGAACGTGATGCAGTGGCTCTCAAGTAAGTTCTGTTTTGTCTCTCATTAAATTAGTCATGCTCTGTGATTTATCTATTTTTATTGCTCATGTTTTATGGTCATAATTGACAAGATGATTTAGTTTCTTTTCAGATTGCCGCGAGTCTAATGCTTGGCTAGGACAAACTTGTTAGTCGTCAGTTTTTGATTAGGTAAAAAGAGGTCATGGATCAACTGGTTTGTCAACAGACAGTTGATTTACAATTTTCTGGAGGAGCTCTTTGCTGACGCGGGAATATTGGCTATTGAGCATGCTGATTTTGATGATATTGATTGTCTGGCTCTGGTAACTGGTGATGAGATTGCTTCAACCTTTGACAATCCTGGATCTGTTAAGCTCGGGCGTTCTGACCTTATTGAAGAGTTTATGATTGGTGAGGGTAAATTAATTAAGTTTTCTGATGTTGCAATGGGGCAAGCATTGATAACAGTTCTGAGAGGTTCTAGGTAATTTTTCTTCTTATGTTATTGTAAATTCCTATCAATGTTGTTCTTTTACATGTTCAGGAATTTCAATCCAGATAACATATCACTTCAGGTCATCATTATTCTGTTATAAGTAATTGTGTTGGTGACTAAAGCTACATTTTCCTTGTTGTCAACCCTATTATTTTTCTCTATATTGTATAGCAGATCTTTCTTTTGTATCTAACAACTTTGAATGCTACTTTCAAAGGTTATAGTGAGCTAATAAATGTTAAAAGCCGATAGTTTCAAAAATTTAGTAGTTCCATCTTTGTAATTAAATTAAGGACCAATTTATTGATGGGTGTGACTGTGATCTAATGGTGGTAACAGGAGTCAATGAAACTATTTCATTTTCATTTGTTTTTCTTCCCAAGCCTGCATCTATTGAACATGCTGATTTTGGTGGTATTGAGCGTCTGGCTCTGGTAAGTGGTGGTGAAATTGCTTCAACCTTTGACAACCCGGAGTCTGTTTAGCTTGGGCATTGTGACCTTATTGAAGAGATTATGATTGATGAGGATCAGTCGATTAAGTTTTCTGGTGTTGCAATGGGGCAGGCGTGCACAATAGTTCTGAGAGGTGCTAGGTACTTTTTCTTTTGTTATTTTAAATTCCTTTCCAATGTGGTTCTTTTACATATTCAGGAATTTTAATCTATATAACATATCTCTTCACATCATCGTTTTTCTTTTATAAGGTTTTCTTGTTCTCGCGGTGTTTTTGTAAAACTTCACTGTCTATTTGTGGCAGATCATAGTATTTGTTATGAATTGCTTATTACAAATGAGTCAAATGACCTTTTTAAACTGTTTCCGTGCTGGTTTATTGATGGTTAATGTATAGAATTCAATTATTATTGTTTTAATTTTTTAGCAAAGTACCTTTTATAATTTGTCCAATGATTTAATTATACTGCTGAAATGTTGGACATTTTTTGCTATTATGTACATATTCTTGTACGATCATGCAAAGTCGGTTTATGTCCTTGTTTTTTACAGTTAGTTTATGTCCTTATATAGCACCGCTCCTATCCATTTTTATGGTAGGTCAGGGCATGCATGAGTAGAGAACAGTTTTATAACAATTTTGGTTGAATGCTTTTTTATTTTTATTTTCCCTTTCAGACTGACATCTGTTCTTGTGGCAGCCACCATGTTCTTGATGGGGAGGAGAGATCATTGCATGATGCCTTGTGTGTGCTATCTCAGACTGTCAATGACAACAGGGTGTTGCGTGGTGGCGGGTGGTCTGAAATGGTGATGGCAAAGGAAGTGGATGCATTGGTTAGGAAAACCCCAGGAAAAAAGTCTCTTGCAATGGAGGCATTCTCCCATGCACTTTTTGCTATCCCAACAGAAATTGCTGATAATGCTGGTTTGGACAGTGCTGAGTTGATTTCTCAGTTCCGTGAAGAGCACCAGACTGGGAGATGTACCACTGGAATTGATGTCATCTCTGGTTCTGTAAGTACAATGTTTAAAATTACGTCGATTTACTTGAGAAAACATGATTTTGAAGTGCTAGATACATCTTGATGTATCGTATGGTCTTTGTTTCTTTTTTCATTTGGGTTGGTTGCTTCAAGATTAGGGATGGCAATAAAATCCGCACCCGCGGGTACCCACACAAACCCGCTTGATTTGGGCGGGGGAAATCCGCTTTAATTGGGTGCGGGTGCGGATTTTCCCCGACATTAAAATTCGGGGGCGGGGGCAGGTTTAGGGGTGATGATATCCATCCCGGCCCCGCACCTGAACCCGCCCCGCAAGTATTATTATTATATATTTAAAATTTTATATACATATACATATACATATTTAATATATTTAATATTTTTTGAAATATTAAAAATTATAATTTTATCTCTATATAAAATATTTTTTAATTTTATTATTGTTTAATAATTATTATTTTATTATAATAAATATGTTTTTTAAATTTATAATTTTATATATATGAGTGGGTGCGGGCGGGGAAACCCAAGACCTATTGCGGGTGGGGATGGACGGGGATGGATGCCTAATTCTACACCCTCTATGTAACGGGGGCGTGTGCGGGTTTTTCCCGATTAGTCGGGTGCGGGTGTGGAGGATGCGAAATCCGCCCCTGCCCCGTTGCCATGCCTATTCAAGATGCACTTTAGCTGGAGTATCTTGGTTATTTGACTTGATTATAGAATTGTTTCTGATCACTGCATCAGTGCATTCACTCTGGTCATATCACAGTGATTTTGGTATATAACATGAAATGTCTCATTGAATTTTCCAATATATACATGTATCTGTTTCATACAGTCATTTCTAAATTAGATTGAATCCCTAGTAAAGTACTCGTATGGCTTGTTCTTCCCTCTGGACAACTAGCTCTTTAAGGAGTGCTTGGGTGCTTATCAGTGTACCATTTATTAACCTAGTATATTGTAACATAGGGATGAAGAGCACAGTAATTTTACCTAGGTTTATGCTGTATTTTGGAAAAGTATCCAGTAGGCTGCTAGCTCAACAGTCAACATGCTTCGTTTCTGTTTGGCTAACGTACTTGGACCTGTGTGGGCTTCTACTAGGTTGGAGACTTGGCTGAACGAGGGATTTGTGAAGCATTCAAAGTCAAACACGCCGTATTACTTCAGATGTTTGTATTGCCTTGGCAATTTCTTGTGTTTAATTGTTATCCAAGAATTCAATATGAAAAGGAAAATCAATTTGTTCATAAAAAAATTGATCGATTAAATAATAATTTTAAAGCAATCGTTGTTAAATTTATAAACCATTTGTAATATCAGGTGATGTAGACTACCAACAATGGAAGAAAGTATTATGAATGTATCTATATTCTATAATCATAATCCTATCCTGTGAAAGAACTACAATAAAAAAGGCCAGAAGCTGAGGGAGAATGTCAAATGAACGTAAAAAAAACAATAGAACATGAGACTTTTTGGAGATAATGGAGGCTTTTTACTTGATTTACAAACTTTGAGAGAGGAAATATTAAGCAGAATTATGAGAATTAAAACTGCTTTATTGATTTGGATTACATTACTACAATTTCTCTTTTAAGGTTTCTTCTTATACATGTCATTTGTGCAAATAACTAACTGTCACATAACTATCAGTTAACTAATTGATTTTACTCATTGTAAACTCTATTACACTTAGCTAATTATGAATTATATAACAACAAAAAGAGAATGAAAAGAGAAAATTGATAATCAAAGGACCGATATTGGTATTGTTAAAGTTTGACAAGGTGAGCAATTTTGGTGTTATATAGGGGTGTATCGAGCCAGCTTGATTCAGTTTTTAGGAGGAAAAAATCTAAACCAATAAAAAATAGGTTTAGTTTACTTTAGTTTAACAAAGAATAAGTACGTTTTGTTCCCGTCAAACGGCTCGACATTTTAAAAAAAATTAGTAACTTATATTGAAAAAATTAATATTATTTAAATACTAAAGAGCTATTTGATACGTAGGATATACAGGAGAGAGATAATATATAATATAAAATTTGATAAAAATATGATAGTAATAATATAAATATTAATATATACATGATAATCAACAACATAATAACACTTTATTTTGTTATATATTAAGTATACATCTCATCAATATAATATATATTATATTTAAATAATAAAATTATCATTGTGAATAATTATTTATTAGTTTTTTATTTAAATTTATTTATTATATTTTAAATATTATCAACTAAATATATAATTAATTTTTTTTTAAATCATGAGTAACTAAAAAATCTTATTTAATTTGTTAGAATATAAATAAAGATATGATATATATTATATATAAATAACATAAATACCCTTGTAAACAAATTATATTTATTTTAAAATTAAAATAATTTTCATATTTTTATAATTTTGAATATTAATTTATTAAAATTATATAAAAAGACAAAACTATATTTGCGATAAAATCATAAATATTTTTTAAATTAATTATTTTTATATTTATATTAGACTAGATTTATATCTTGTTAATTTATATTTTATTATATTTTAATTTTATATTTTATAAGAATAATTGAGTAAATTACTGTTCTTATCATATCCTGCTGATTTCTAATTCATCTTATATTTAAGATAAATTTTTTATCTAGAGAGACATGATATGATAAGAGTTTTAAATTAACTTATCGTTAGTTCATCAAATACTGAATTTAGATAAGATAGGATAATTTATTCATATTTTATCTCTTATAATGTTAATCAAATGGACTCTAAATTTTTTTTATACTACTAACACAAGATTATAAGCTACAATGAAAAAATACATAAATAAACATATTTTTTAAGAGAACACAATTAGTATATAGTACGAAACAAAATAAATAATAATAATAATAAAATAATGGTTTGGTTTGGGTCTCTTGTGATTTATTTCGAATGACATAAAACTAATACTTGAACCAACAAAGGTCGAATTGGTTTGGTTTGATACGATTTGGATATGAATATGAAAATTGGACCAAATTATTTGTTTGAATTAGACCTTCGAATTCATTGGTTATTTATTTTGTTTTTACATCTCTAGTGACAAGTACTCCTAGATATGAAGCTATTGTTTGCTCATCTTTTTAATGGATATTGCACTTCATCATTAATTTCTTTCTAGGATATTCTTCAACTAACATGGTCTTAAGATGAATATTTTAAAGTTGAATAAAGTTGTCTTTAGAGGTGTAGAACATATTGGGAAAAACTGAACCAAACCAAAATCTAAATCAATTTTATTAACGAGTCCAAATTCGAATAAACTCATCCAAATTCAAACAGGTATAATTCGTGTATCAAACACTGAATATTTATTTCACATATCTGGGTATTCAAATCAGTCATCTCCTTATTATATGTTAATATTTTTTAATTAATATGATGTAGTGTAGTGTATTATGTAAATTTTCTCTATATAATCTGTTGGAAATGATGGAAGATAAATGGTATTGATGATGACATTTAATGTTGTGAATTGAAAAATGAGAAGTTCCACATATGAGGGAACACACTCATTAATAGTCTGTGAAAATTTCACACTTGGGTTGGACCCCAAGGAGCACCGCAATTTTGTGAAGGAGGGAGAACACAAGCAAATGGACCATGGCTTGTGGTGTATTTGTTTTTAAACATATAAAAATTAATTATTTATTTTAATTAATTATATGCTTGCGTTATATCACAAGTTGGTGTGTTAATTACGAAAATGCCCTCCACCGAGTCAACGTCAATATTCTGATCCAGTCAAACCCTAATCTTCTGTTATTTGCCTAGTCAAAACCCTAATTTGACTAAGTTTCTGTTTTTGCACGATCAATAAGCCTAGTCAAAACACGTTTTCAGATCCAGTTGTTGAACTCCTCTATAAATAGAGAGCTCACCTCATTTGGAAAATCACACCAAAAGCTCTCCGTATCTGAGGCTTTTCTCACTTCTCCCCCCCTTTTTTTTCTTCTTCTTCTTCTTCTATTTTCTTGAGTAGCCTTAGTACAGAGGGTGTAATTCTAGATCGATTTTCTACAGTGGACTTCGTGGTTGATAGTCTGTCTTGCACAATTTGGGCAGTGCCTCGAAACGTCTTAAAGAGAGTGACCTAGTCCGTGACTCAACCCAGTAATTTTAATCGGTGACATTGTTATTTTTTAAAAAGTTTTTTTTCTTCTGAAACAACATAATCTTTTGAACTTTTGAGTAAAAATAGAAATTAGGATAATATATTAGTATTTATAGTTATAGTACAATGTGAAAATTAAGATTATAAATATCATATTTTTTTATATGTTCTCACCACTCCATATTTTAAAATGTGTAAATGGAACCAAACCAAACCATATACTTTTGATCGACTTAGGCATCAGATTTAAAGGTTAAAGGTTAGTATTCAATGCATTGTCTTCTATTATTATTAACACCATTTGTATTTATTGTTGTCATTCAAAAAATCAGTTTGAAGTTTTTAAATTTATTTGCCATTCAATGATTGTTGGAAGAAATAGTTATATGTTGCAAAATTAAAACAAATAAATAAGTGCTCATAGTAAGTCATTACTATTTGTACATCTTATACTATTGCTTATTAGAACAACAATGACATATTATCTTGTTTTATAGATTCCCTCCACTTGGTATAATCCATATTGCAGCCAATGTTGGTGCCAAATATAAATATACTATAATAATATTCTGCATTATAGTTACTATGTTAATGTTGTTATTTTTTATAAGGAGGATTTCAACCCAACCGTCAAAGTTGACCCAAATAGTTATATACTCACACCAGAGTCAATTGAGAAATATCAAGTGTATCTATCTTTATAACTTAAGATTCTGGTATTTCTAGTAGTGAAATCTTTTCCCAGCCCAAAATTTGTGATTAACCCATTTAAAATCCTTTGATAAATTACAATATCAAGACCAATAGACAAATGCATGACATGAAATTATGGGGTGATAACAAGCTGGCAGAAAGATTCATGCATCATGAATTATGATTCAAGAAACATTATACATATTTTTTTTGTATAAATAATAAAAATAATATTTGTCACTCAAAGAATATCACATGAAGAGTAGAAGAAATCACATGCGGCCCATGTGAATATAAAAACGGGTCCACGTTCCATTCTTAAGGGCATGAAGTGAGTGATTAAACAAGTCCCACACACAACCCATTAACACTACAAAACCTATCTCTCTACACATTGGTATCTTTGGAAACATGCAAAGTAATAATGAGGATTGAATCTAGCTACTACCACAAAAAATAAATTATAAATGGCAAACAAAAATCTTTATACAATCTCAAAAAGTAGACATAAAATAAAAAGGAAGATACCAAAACACATGTAATAATTTAATTCATTACCCTATGCATTTATAGCAAGGGAATCATAACCATTCTCCACACTATTTTTTTTAATCAACTAATCTTAAAAAGGGTAAAAAAAAAACTATATAATAAAATAAAGGAAAAAAAAACTTGCAAAACACACACATACATCCAGCACACACACCAAATGAAGGGGTGAAGTATTTTACTACTATATCCCTCCATGTATGTTACAAAATATTGAGGGACCTATGATGAGAGAATAATAATAAGAGTATATTGAAGTGAGTGAATTGTAATTTTCAATGATGAAGAGCATGAGGGGGTGGTGCTCCTACCATAGATGGTGGAATAGGAGGCTTGCATTGGTAGCACTTAGCAAAAAGCCCAAATGTGTCAATTTGTCTAATGAAATTTGTCATACTAGCCCATCCTCCAAACCCAAACCCAACCACAAAAACCCATACCACAATGAATGCATTCAAAATATACATTGCTGTCCAGCTTGGCATGAAAAAAGGTGGCTTCTCAGCAGCATTCTACAAAATAATAATGATACAAACAGTTAGATTATTAATTATACGAAGTAATCAATTTCAACCATTGATTTGAAATTAAACGGTTCCAATAATTTAAAATCTAACTATCCAGTTACAACAAGAAAATACAAATTCATACTTAACTACTATATATATATAGTATTGCATTAGTCACAAAAATACCAAAAATAGAAGCAATAATGATGCCACATAGAAATTATTTTCCAATGTTTGTCCAAATTTGTGAATAATTGGGGGAAATATATCAATCAACTATGCCAGCTCAATTTAAGCATATAGTACGGTAGAGTAACTGTAGTATGTATGTAGCTAAATAACTAAACGAAAATGACTTCCCACCAGTTTCCACCTCTTTTCCTAATGTTTCCAAATTCAAGCCTTAAATGCTTTTGTACATTTTCTCATCTCTCTCTCTCTTAAACTATAGTGGTCACTTTAATTTAATAGTGGAATATAGGAGAAAGTCCCCATCAAGTGCGGATGTCTAAGGATTGTTAAATTACAATTCTACCCTCCATTCTAATTAGATAATTACAATAATACCATGCATCATTTAAGGAAATTCCATGTATACATTATTTTTTTGTTCAACTAATCTTTTAGTACACATGAGTATGGAATCAAATCTCTAACTATATACTTTCGGTTATCTATCAACTGTTTGGTACCATGTTCATGCTATTCCACATGTACTACTTTAGTCTCCAATACAAACAAAAAACTATGTCAATTTTTTGATTAAAATATAAGCAAATATAGTTACTTATAATGTATATTCTAAAATACTCTTTAATTAATTTAAGTTTTATTTTTTAATAACTTTCATGGATCAAGCTCCCATGAATGACATTTTTATAATACACTTATTTTTTAGGAGATCAATAAGATTAATTACATTTAACTTATTTTTCTTAACATGAGGAAGTATAAAATAACATGTATAAGACTGATGATATATGTGCATATTTTATCATTAAAAAACATCTTAAAAACCTATTAGGCAGGCAGATAATTAGGTAACAATCATATCACACTTCTATATGTAACTTAATTGAATCATATGACTAAGTCAAACTTTTTGACAAGATGCCTATCCAAGACAAGTGATATAACATATATCTTTTGAAGTTATTTTAGGGTAATGACACTTACTCCCTTTTGTCTCAAATATAAGCAAAAAATGTCAACGAAATTTGAAGTATTTGGTCCAAAATTTAAACCAACTACATCAACTTTCTTTAACTCATTTTTTATTATATTTGAGACCGGATAGAGTATGTGCCATTTTCCTAAGACATTTAATTTAGATTTATCATTAAGAAACAAACGTAAGACAATTAATAAAATAATTAGGTAGCCATCATAGAATAATACTAAATATAGCTTTTTCAAATGATCCAAATAAACCAATCTTAGATTATGTAAAGAGACTTACATGAATAAAAGGCTAAAGAAGTATCATTACCCTAAACAATGCACATCTTTTTTTTTTTTTACTAACTAACAATACACATCTATTTCATAACATAACATGAAACTACAAAATGCAATATAACTAAATCTAATCCTATGATGTAGAGTGTCTTGAAAAGATTTGGTTAGTAACAACATCTTTATTATCACTTTTAATGGTAATGTTGATTTTGTATTTTTCACATTAATTTTCAAAAATTGGAAACATAGTAAAACAAGTGGCATATTTAATTTACAATGAAAAATGAAAATAGAAAATATTTTCTCAAACCAAACAGACGGTAAAAATTTGAAAAACATCGAAAGATTTACCTGTCTCGCGGAGGCTTTTCGGTAAGTGAGCATATGAGCGATGGAAGGAATGATGTAGACAGTGAAGCTAACAAGAAGAGCTCCAACAGCAGAGTTAATGGGTCCAAAGAAAGGAAAAATTATGGCCAAAAACCATATAGGTATGACCACTGGTAACCTTGCTAGTGCCCTTAAACAAATGCTTTTTGTGTCATGCATTCCAATTACCTTCTCCCATACAAAGTACAATGGAGTACAAGCAAATCCAAATGTGATGAACTGCACCAATTTATTAAGTAAAAAAAATTAGAATCCTTTATTTTTAATTTTAGTTCATATATAGTAACATTTTTTTTTATAATTTAACAAAAGGCATCATCAAGGTAAACCAATGCATTTATTATTGTGCTTTTGTTGCAGAAATTTGGTTTTTTTTTACCACATTATTAGTCTAGTTTTTAATGAGTTATTTTGGTGACTAATTATACTCTCTTTGTCGCATTTTATCAATAATCGGTGCCTCATATTATGTCACTTAAAATATTAAAAAAAAATTAATTAATTATATTTTTTCACAATACACTTAATATGAAAGATAAATTGGGACGAATAGATACTTAATTAGAAAACAACTAGAGATATGAAAATGTAAAAAAAAATTAATGTGAATAAAAAAAAACTATAAATTCAAATAAGAGTTCGAATATATACAATTTATATACATCATGAAAGTAGAGAATTTAAGTATATTATGATTGTAAATTAAGAATTTTACAATTATGTAAGTGACTTTAAAAATAAAAATATTTATTTGAAATAATGTGACAATTATAATTAATTAACAGAATAAAAGTTACCTGGTGAATGAGCATAAGGATAACGGCGGCGTCACGGAATCGATTTTTAGGGAGGAGAGAGAAAGCATTGGAATGGTTAAGAAGTTGATCACCAAAGGCCCAATAAACGGCAGAAGCAGAAGGAATCGTTAATGTGAAAACGTACAAAGTTGCCAGCAAGTATATGTACTTGAATTTCTGTGGCTTCCACATGGCGTGCATAATCTCACTGCAATCCAATTCAAACATTTTTTTTTTATTGGTTGGGGACTTCCGAAATTTCTATAAACAGCTAAATTTATTATAACTCACTTTTCTCTACTCTCTTGGCACCATTACCACTTTGTTTTTACTATACATTATTATTTTTACAATCTACACACAAAAGGGACTAGTAGTAGTGGGAGCCAACCAAACATCATATCATGTTGTTTATTAATAAAGATATTATATTAGGTAAAAAAGACAAAGAAAGTGAAAAGGTAAAAACCATTCTTAGGAGACATTACTATTTTATTATTTTATATTTTAGCAAAATAATATTGCTGGTGATTTACTTGGTTGGTGTGACACTGACTTCTGTGTACTAAGCTTGTGAGGGACCTAAGTAGTTTACTCAATAAGAGTTATTTTTGTAAATGTTAATATAATACTGCTTCCATTTTAAAATAATTGACCAATTTGTAAAAATATTTATTATAAAATAAATAATTTTTTTTTTAATTTTTAATATATATTTATTATTATAGTTTTTAATATATTTTTTTAATTATTATTTTTGTATAATTTTCAATTTTTATTGATAATTCATTAATATTTACCAAAAATAATATTTTCTATTTAATAATATATTTTTTCAATAAATAAATGACTTATTTATTTTGAAGACAGAGAAATATATTATTTAAACTAAAAGCCTTGCCTAAATCTTATTTATTTGTATTTCTTACGTCAACAATTAATATTGAGGAGCTAATTAATTATGATGAACTAAAAAAAATACATTATCCTTACAGTATGTGTCATTAATTAAATTGGACACTATTGTCTTACGGTGATTAGAAAAGAACAAATGCTATTAAGACCACAGGTTATGACCCTATGATGACATCTAGCTTGGAAGCTATAATGATTTTTAGAACTTAGTGAAACATTTACATTATTATACTCCTTCTCCCTGGTACCTTATTATAATATGCAAAATTGATGGATAGTAAAAAAATTGTTGGACCAATAAATTTATCTAAAATATTTGTAATTTTTTCAAATTTATTCTCGTAATTATAGATATAATAAAAAAAAGTAAAATTTAAAATATTTTTCAATTGTAAATAAAATAAAATTATTAATATATATTAAATTTCATAGGAAAAAAAAAGTGAAAAAGGAATCCCAGAGAGAGTAAACTTCACATAAATTTTATTATCTACTATAGCCTTTGATTTTTCTTCCTAGCAAGTATGTGAATTATTATTTCCCCATAAAAAAACAAAAGATGTTGCATGATTTTTGCTATGATCTCGAAAAAAGATATAACCGGCAAAAGCTGCTAAGAGAAGCTATGAAAAAGAATCAAGTGAAATAGAAATAGAAGAAGAGAATAATGGATATCATTAATATGAAAAAAGGGTATTCTAAGTTTTTAACTTACACAGTAACTGCATGTCCACCAAATGTATATAGTATATTGGTTGCTCCTGTGAAGTACAACACTAGCTTTTTTGGACCACTATGTGTCACATTTTCTGCCTGCAACATTATTTCCAAAATCATATCTTAGTCTATATATATATATATATAATTATTTTTTAAATTCCACAAAATAAAATTATTATTAATAATATTAACACTATTAATCATCATCCATTTGATCCATTTGTTTCATATGAGATTTAAATTATATCCGCTAAAATTTTTCATAGACAAAATCACATCTAAATATTAAATAATGATTAAATATTTAAATAATTTTTTTTCAATAAAAAAAAAAAGAAATTGAATCATTGATTTACCTGGCCATGAACAATAGCTGCAATAGTGAGATACCAAGCAGTGTAAGTTGTCATTCCAAGTCCAAGAAAAGACCAAATTCGGTAATTGTGAAAAGAAGGTATGAACACAGTTGTAGCACAACATGCTCCAAATATGTAAGTCCAAGTTCTTTTATCCAAGTTGTCATTTATGTAATAGATATTGCTGTTTGAATCAACAAAATTAAAAATTTGTTATAATAAATAAATAATTAGATAAAAATTCAATTTCTAGTGTTGATAAATTTCGAGCATAAATTAATTATAAAAACAAAAAAAATGTTACCTTGCACAAGCTATAAGCTGAATCACAGATCCAAAGAGAAGGAAAGTACAATTGAAAGCAAGTCCAAGTGCTTTCCAATATGGACCCAACAATCCATCAAGCACTTCAAACCACTGAAAATCCATTCCGATAAGTTTCAAATTCAGTCAAATTTGTAAAAACTATTGAGTCTATAGCTTTTGCAAAATTTTATTAATTTGACAGTAAAACCAAAGATGATGTGAATAATGTTTATTTAGAAAGGGATTAGAAACAAGTGGTGGTGAAAAGTAGAAAGAATAAAAACACACCTGAATGACATGGTTCTTGAAATTGACATTTTCCTTTTCTTTTCTAGTGCGGTACTCAACATAGAGAACACTGATAAGATAAGCAGTCCAACTTCCAAGTATTCCATAGAAAACTTGAAGCAAAATCCCTGATAGCATTCCAAGTTGAGAGAATGAATATGGTAGTGTCAACAACACTTGAGCTACCTACCAAAAGAAGAAAAAAAACAATGAATTAATCAATATGAACTTAAAAAAAAAAAAAAGTGATTTTTTGGTGAAGTGATTTTGTACTTGATTTGAAGCACAACTGAACCATGCATCCCAAACAGAACCACCATGCCAAAGAAAGTTTTTGACACTGAAACCAGATTGATCTTGCTGTTCCTTTGCTTCGTCTTCTCTTCCAATTCCTTCTTGTTGATCTGTTTCATTGAAGCTGCTAACTATTGCTTCCTCTCCTTGTTTCTGAGGCAACATTGTCTTTCTTTCTTTTTTTTCTCAAAAAATAAAATCTGTCTTAAAAACTTGATGGATCTGAAACATGAAAAAAAAAACACAAAACAAGACAAAAACAAAAAAACAAAACATATGATCAATCACTACCAAGAGAAAAAAAAAATACCAAGCCAGATCCAAAAAACTGAAAAAGATTCAAACTTTAACTGAAACAAACAAAATCCAAACCAAAAAAAGAAATGGGCACCAAAGAAATTACATGTTGAACAAACCAAATGAGAGGAAAAAAACAATCCAATGCAAATCACTTTCAACAAACCTTTGTGTAATAGTGAAGTCTCTTTCTCCAAAAGTGTTGCTAAAAACCGAAACCAAAAAAACCCTTTAAGAAGAAAAACAAAACAGGTTGAGTAATTGAATGTCTTAAGTTGAGAAAAAGAAGCTAGTGTCAGAGAGAAAGATATAGGTTAATAATGGCTAAAGAATTCTTTCTCTTCTATAATAGAATTTGCATATAAGAAAGCTTTAAATGCAATTAGATTTTATAGATATAGGTTCAGAAACTGAAACACTTTGGTTATTATTATTAGTTTCTTTTGTGACAGTTTTGAAGAGTAGTAATAAAAGCCACCGCTTTAATATTGGCACAGAAAAAAGCAGAAGCTAAACGGCAAAGACGGCTAGAAGCCGCAAAAGCAGGAAAAAGAAAATAGACTCTATGAGTTTTTTTCTATCTTCTGAAGGAAACTGAACTATATTATATAGAATACAAGTAGTGGAAATGTGGAATTATATAAGAATTATAAGAGACCCTTTTTGTTACTGTACTTGTTCAATAGTTTAGATATATTAATGAACGTGGAGGATTCTTTTTTTTAATATTATAAATTAGTCAAAAAGCTATGTAAAGAAGCAGAAAGATTTAATTGAAGCAACAAAGGGTATAGATGGTGGAGTAATTTTGTGCTGCTTTTGTGGCTTTGGATTTGGGAAGAAAAAAAATTGAGTTTTTTTTTTTTTTTTTAGAGAAATGGGTGTGTGCTTATTGGTGATGTGAGTGATGACGCATATATTTTGGAGATAAAAAGGAGTTTGTGTGTGTGTTGAGAGAGAGATTTTGTTGTTGGTAAATAAGAAGTGAAGTAAAGGAAAGGTACTCTGTTTTTATAGGCATTAAAAAGTTTGATTCAATGGTAAAGGCTAAGGTTACACTTTAATGAAAGGAATAAAGACATATGTTTAGTATAGGGTTAACTGTTTTGATGTCAGGAAAAATATGTTAGATACTGTATTTAAGATTAATGAGAAATGTTAATAATAATTTATTATGATATTTGAAGGTTACATCAGTGTTAGAAGAAAATAATCAGTGTAATTGCATTATTAATCTTTCATTTATTGATTATGTTTCGAATGTTGATGTATATGACACAATTGTAATTGACAAAATCTGTCATTCTAATTAATTTAAAATTGGTAAAGACTGAGAGAATAATGAATCTTTTAATTTAATTGAATTTTTTTTTGCAGTAAATTTATTCGTGATGAAGATGTCTAAGATAACATGCTTACAGATTAAACAAAATAAACTCAAA
>JBBPBT010001034.1:676284-687015 GCA_037974875.1 Cicer bijugum
ATAAATTAAACATTTATAAACATAAAATATGTTAAATATTTTCTAAACATTATTGTGAAAAATTATTAAAAAATTTAAAAGATACACTATAGTTTATTTAAAATTAGAGGAAAAATAAAAAAAAATTTAAGAGATTAAAAGTTGATAATTTTTTTTTATAAAAATTAAAAATAAAATAATAAAATTTTATAGGACTAAAAATTCATTTACCCCTATATTTTTTAACTCTTTGCCTATATAAATCAAAGTTCTTCTTTCATAAGCTCAACAACCACAGACCAGCTATGGCTTTTACTTGATTTTGGAAAATAAAATATTTTTATTACTCTATACACACAAAAAATGACAAGAGAAAGACTTATGTTATAACCTTAGTCTCTACTATATTTTTATTTTTCAAATTAATTTGTGAGTATTATTATAATAATTTTTAAATGTACTAAAATTATTAAATAAATAAAAAATACTAAAATTAATAAATAAAAAATTAAATATGTCTTTCATTTTTCATTTTGATGGTTGAACGTGGCTTTAGTTATCTCAGAGTATCATTGTTTTTTTTATATAATGGGGATTGATTTAATTTTAAATTAAATTTCATTATTAATTAGCTATCTTACTTTTTACTAATATAACAATTAATCTTTCTTTCTTCTCTTTTGCCCATAAAAAAGTTGATTCATATTAATTTTTTAAAATTAATGGAATTGGAAACTCTCTTAGTACACTAATGAGATTGTTTCGATTCTCCAATCTCCATTCTCCACCCATTTTTGCTCTCATTGTCTTCCCACCATGGTTTGCCTCCTTCTCTTTTCAATATTGCACGAGTGGATTGCACTTTTAGTGGCAGACATCAAGCCGCAACGAAAATTTTTTTATATAATTAAAGTGTTTCGAATACAAGTCAACACAAATTCACTTTATTGGATTCCAAGGATTTTCATATTTTCTATATATTTCTATCGTCCTCTTGATTGCGTATATATGCCAAAAGTGTCACAAGAGAAAACACTAGAGCGAGAGAAAAAAATTTAACAAAAGTACTTATGATTTTGAAATAAATTGTTTTAGCATATAGTTTTGTTCCTTTTTATTTTTTCATACATTTTGTGTGTGTTTGTTTTGACATATACTTTTGTCTTTAGTGTTAAAAGAATCTCTACTAATAGAAAATTGAACTTTTAATACTGTATATTTAAGTCGTTTACGTGTTACCAGATTTAACAAATGAGGCGGAGGTATATTTAAGTGGATTGTCCATATAAACAAGTTATGGTGACAATTTTGTAAATATATGAAACATGGTTATATTGACAATCGACTTAATAGATACGGTGACAATTTTTTAAATATTTAAAACTTATTTGCGATTATGTTAATAACCGCGTTTTAAAAGAGAATGTAAAGAATCACATAGTATTTTATCTTCCACTTTATTCACGGTTAACTTCCATTTTATTATCTATTATATTATAAATCTTTTCTCTAACCATTATTCCACTCCACACCCAGAGCCCAACTTAGTTTCCCAACTTAGTTTCATATTTCATGGCTGACCTCGACTTCTTCACGATCACTAAACTCACTTTCATCGCCACCATTTCAAGTATAGTTGTTCAAAAGTTATTGAATAATAAATTTATACTAGTATTTTTTTAATAATTTTCTACTTTTTTATTGTTGATATATAACAATAATTTTGTGACGTTATAAAATAATTAGTATATGTGCTCATAATTTCATTTAGATAATGTCATCTAATTTGTAACAAATGAGATAAATACTAATTATTTGAGTAAATGTATAATTGTGGATAAATTTTTACAACTTACATTAAAAAAAAACTTCATAAAAACTAAGAAAATTTTTATTGTTGTTAATTTTTAAACTGAATCGGTTACATTTTGAATAAATAAGAAATTTCTCATAGTTATACAAAACGGATATGACACGATGATTTGTTAAACATGACAAATCTATGAGTGTGACTATTATATTGTCATGTTACATATTTTAATATTCATATGATAAAAAAAAATTATGATTCAGCCGATATTGATTGTGCGTTTTTTTTTCTTCCAGATATTTGATGACTCGAGATTAATTCACCCGTATCAAATAAATAAGTTTGAAAACGTCGTGTGAATTTTATTTTGAAATTAATTGAAGAAAATGACGATACTAATATATGTCTATTGAATATTGCTATATTGTGGTTTTGTAGTTTTGTTAATGAATATCTAATTATTTTTTTCCGTCTTGTCAAGATTAGTCGAAGATTAGTCGAAAATGAGATACATTCTATATTTTTTTTTTTTGCATAAATATGAGATATTGTGATATTGTGATATTGTATATTTTGATTATTAGATGCTTATATAAAATTGTGATTATAAGTATAAAACTCTTATTTGAAATTTAATACAAAATATTTCATGGATTAAGAGCATGAAAACAAAATCAGAAATTTATATATAAAAATAAAAAAATAAAAAAATATTATTTTAACTATATCTATTAAGTTAGTTGGTCAAAATATATTCTATTTAAAAAGATGATGTGTTGTATTAAATTTATGATGTTTAAGTAAGTTAAGCTAAATCGATTTAATATAATGAAGCTCTATTAAGTCGGTTCCTGAAACGAATTAAAAAACAATATATTTTTTAATTCATTTACTGTTAACTCGGATACGGAAGCGAGTACTTAATGTTGAGATATATATAGTGGGAGTTCTAAATATTATGTATAGCATTTATCTCTATTTATCTATTTATCTAAGATTTACATTTTTTTTTTCAATGCATCAAATTACTCAAAGCTTATAGATTTTTAGCTTATGACATTTTGAAAACTGCAAGTATCAAATTTGGTAGATTCAAATTTTGCGAGTAAAAACACTATCATCGTCTATTTTGTGTTATATTGGAAAATTTTAAAAATAAAAGATTCAATATCATTTAATGTATTAGTTTTTTTTACAATACCCATTTAATTTTTTTTCTTATAAATTGACATAGCGTGACTACTTATTTGAAATAAAGTTATTTATAATTTTACTAGTAAAATAAAATCTCAACAATTAATTTCTTTTTTACCTTTCAAATGTTATTCACTTTAGAAAAAATAATTTTGTTCTAAATTTCGCCGTGTTTAAAAAAAAATAATTGAGGTTTTTTTATAAACATTCGCTTTATACATATTTTAAAGAAGAACATAAGTTAGATAAAAAAAATAAGAACAAAAACTACGAGAATTACATAAGATCCAAGTTTTTTTTGGAAATTTTGAAAGAATTGTTTTCAGATGAAATGAACGAAAATTTGACTTCCTTTACTAAAGAAGTACAAGATTAAAAGTTCATGTTAATTGTGGATATATAAAAAATTTCCTTATTTTGTCATGAAGTTCAAGTCTCGTAGGATAGATTGTATAGGTTGCAGTTAGGTTGGATTTGTGCTGTAAAAAAAAACAGGTTGGATTTATGCTTTATGGATCATTATGTGGGCATGCAAGAAGACTCATATGGGCCAAAGAATCGTTTGCCATTGTCAAGATCATAGTTTACTATAAAAATTTCTACACTACACCCCCGGAACCGAATTCCCTACTCCTCCGACAAAAATTTATAACTTTTAATTAGTCTTTGTAAAATACAATAAATTTAATTTTAATCTTGTTAAATAAATTTTTAGTTTAACTCTTTATAAAGTACAAATATTTTTCAATAAACAATTAGTTAATATTATTTTTTTAAGACCGTAAATATAAAAATAAGAATAATTATAATGTATTGATTATAATTTTTTTTCATAATGTTGTTTAAAAATAAGTTGTTAAATAAACTTGCGGAACACATATAATCAGATACGAGATAAATATTTGTTTTTATAAATAAATCAAAATTAATATTTTTTTATATTTTCTAAATAAAAATTATAGCAATTATAATTTATTATAAAAGTCATTGACATAACTAATTTTATTTTTTTATGATGGGATTAAAATCAAATTTCTTATACGTTGTAGAAATTAAAACAAAATTTTTATTTTTAAGGGACTAAAGCAAAATTTTCTTGATTTTGTAGACTAAAACGAAATTTCATTAATTTTGTAGGGGCTAAGTTTAGAGTTATTAATCACTCAACTATTAAAAAAGTAAAAACTAAAAGACTCAAACACAAAAATAAAAATTTTACATTACGTAAAGACTTAAACTAAAAAATTAATTTTGGAGACTAACCTAATTTTTTTTAAATAATTTTTAATTCTGAAAACTTAAAGGTTGAATTTTGAATACAAAGTTCAATACTTATAAAAGTTCGGAGGGTTAAATAAGATTTCATAGAATGTTGGTTTTACATGTATTATATGAACTCCTCAATAATTTATTCTGCATAAATGAAAAACAAACCATACAAGCTAGCAAAATGTACAAAATAGAAATAGTAGCACATTAGCGATTAGGTAGAAAATCACAAACGTAATTACAGAACTAGAAACGACTATATGCAGAAACGCATATTGTGCAATAACAGAGATTACACAAAAACAAAATTAGTCTCTTATACACAATTCTATTAAACTTAGTGCTTACATATACATAGTCTTGTTCTAAATCAATAGACTCATAATATTATCTATTTAAAATTATGTTAAAGCCTTACATTACTCAAACTTATATATGTTAGCTTATCACGTTGCAAGCAGCATCGAATTTTTAGGTAGTAACTAATAAGGAACAGAATACAAAACGTAGATGTGCTTCTATTGTTTTTCATGTATAAATATACTCCTCATGAAATCAAATAAAATGAAGCTTCAACATTCTTTAAGGTATCTGAACTCATAAAAAAAAACACATCCCTCCCAAAATTAGAACCAGAACTAAGCAGTTAATCTTTTCACCAATGCTCAAGTTTTATCTCCATGAAACTAAGCAGAAACAGCTTTCTATTGTAGCGTAATCAAATAAAGCCCTTAGTTCGAAGTCTTGGTGTTCTTCACCATATCTCCAGTGAAGAAAAACCAGAAGAGGAAGTTAACGGAGACAAAGGTAAAAATAACCCAAATCTAAACTATTCAAAGTGGATCACCAATGATGGTTTCGGTGTTCATGGTTACTTGGAACCATGAAGGAAGAACTGTTGACCATGATCAACAGCGATACCGCATGAGATTTGGACCTCTATTGAAGAACAACTATTGTCGATGACAATAGAGAAGGTGCGAAGTTTGAAAAATATGTTAATGACAATCAAAAAAAGTTCACAAACTCTTGATGAATATCTACAAGAATTCAAATCAATTTGTGATAATCTTACTGCTATAAAAGAACCTATTTTTGACCAAGACAAAGTGTTTCAATTTTCTTATGGCCTTGGACAAGGGTATGAAGCTTTTCGTGTTGCTATGCTTACTAAACCACCTTATCCTTCCTTTAGTCAGTTTCTGTTAGCTCTCCAAGGGCATGAGCAGATACAAGATACCAATGAGTCGATATAATGGACAACAGAATAATGAGTTATCTTTTAAGCATAACCACATTTCAAATGGAGAGAAGCCATATCAAAATACTTAAACCAGTGAGTATAAAAAGGTCCGTCAAAGCATGAAGGAACATGAAGCCTTTAATTGCTGGTATAGGTATGATTATTCATATCAGTCAGAAGATTTTCAAGATCTTGTTGCTCTTGCTCTAAATGACACGAAGGACCAATCTTTCATTATAGATTATGGAGCCACATCTCACATGATCAATGATGCAAATAATCTTTCCTATATTAAGCCTTATCATGGAAATGATGTAATCTATGTGGGTGATGGAAATAACATACCAATAGCACATACTTGTGATGTAAATGTTACTACAACTAATGGAAACTTAAAATTGAAAGATGTTCTTGTGGTTCAAGAATTAAAGAATAATTTGTTATTTATTGAAAAATTTGTTTATGATTACCATTGCAGTTTTGAATTTACCTCTTTTGGCTTTACTATTAAGGACCAAAATCAAAGGATGATTGCGTGGAGGCATAAGAAAGGGTAGTTGTACATACTCGAAGGAGACTGTCAAGAGTTTTTAAGTGCAATAAAAGAAGGTTCATTTTCTACAACAACAACTTGGACATCGAAACTTCAAAATTTTGTCTTTGTTGAAAGATAAGATCAATGTATAACACAATGGATATCCAAAAAGCAAACGTGTTTACATCTCTCGGTCTTTTCTCTTTGATGAAACCATGTTCCATTTCAAACCATAAAAAACAGTCTCTTCTCCTCCCAATCTAGAACTCACAAAGTTTCTTAGTGCTGATGAATGGTTAGAGCCCAATTTATATGCAACACAATCTACTAGGAACCAACTATTTGATTCCACTTTGGAGGGTAATAGAGATCATCCAATAGATTAATAAACTTCAAATGATGCGAATTAATTTTTACCGTGATCATAATTGTTTTGCAGGACCTTTTGCACATCTAATTCAAAACCAAGATGAAAATGGTTATCTTTAAACTGAGAAATAAACAAAAAATACTTTTCTTGAGCACCAGCCACCATTGGTAGGAGAGTTGAACCACACTGAAGCCACTTCATAATTGGTAGATGTTTCCAAACAGATTGCGTAATTCTTCGGCCTACCTTGCTTACCTTGTCGCTCTTGCTACCGAATCACCAAAACAATACAATGAACCAAAAACACTACAAAGTGCCTTAAAGGATCCTTTTTGGGTCAATGCGATGCAAGAAGAAATTTGTGCTCTACATTCAAATCGAACATGGGAACTTGTTCCACGGTCTGCCAATGCTAATGTTGTCTGATCAAAATTAGTCTATTGCATCAAATTCAAAGAAGATGGCTCCATTGACCGCTTCAAGGCAAGGTTAGTTGCACAAGGCTTTACTCAAATTTATTGGATCGATTTTGATGAAACTTTCAGTCCTATAGATAAACACACCATTATTCGCTTTGTTATTGCTCTTTCTTTTTCAATACATTGGATCGTGGGACAACTTGATGTAAAAAATGCTTTTTTCCATGGAAAAATTAAAGAGATTGTTTATATTGAGCAACCTACAGTGGCGGAGCATTGAAGGGACATAGGGGGGCCACGGCCACCCAAAAAAAAAAAAACGTAAAATGACTATAATGTCCATATCAAAACTACAAAATTACAATAATACCTAAACTTAATTCAGTTTTCTCTTTCTTTCTCTCTCTTCCACCTGCACGTTTCTCTCTCTCTCTCTCGTTTGCTTACAAGCTACATCCTTTCTCTCTCCCTCCTCCAGAATCAGATACACAGGCGCGCAGCTTGCCACATTACGAATCACGAATCACTTTCTACTGCTGCGGGACTGCGGCCGCCTCTGCCTGATTGCCTCCATGGCGGTGGCATTTCGTCGTTCTTGCCTCGTTGTTCGCCTCTCTATTTTGTTAGTTCTGATTTTTGTTAGTTAGTGTTGATTTTTGTTAATTAGTTTTGATTTGGAATTCGGATTTCTATTATGTTAGTTTTGATTTTGTTAGCACAACTTTTTGCTTATGTTGTTCAGTTATCATGAAATTTAAAGTTTATTTTGTTAGTGTTGAGTTTGTAGCTTTGATTTGGAGTTTGGAATTTTGATTTGGAGTTTCATTTAGACATTAGTGCTGATTTTTGTTTAGAGTTTTTGTGTTGCACATAAGGTGTTTGATTTTATGTTTATATAAAGTGCTTGAGTTTTTTTGTTGCACATAAGGTGTTTGATTTTATGTCCATATAAAATGTTTGAGTTTTTTTGTTGCATACAAGGTGTTTGAGTTTTATTGCATTTTTGTTTGAGTTTTTTTGTCCATGTAAAGTGTTTTAGTTTTTTTTTTTTTTTTGCATATAAGATGTTTTATGCTTCTTAAATTGATTGATTTAGATAAGTTTGTGAGAATAAAGAAGAGTAAAAGAATTGATTGATTTAGATAAATGTTTTATGTTGCATATAAGGTTCAGATATTTTTATGTCGGCCACCCCAAGCTTATTGGTCAAGCTCCGCCACTGGCAACCTATCAGATTTGTAAATATAGTAACACCAAACCATGTATGCCTATTGAAGAAATCTCTATACGATGCTTAGTTTGATCGTCTATCCATATTTCTGTTCCATCTTGGTTTTCTTTGCAGCACTACAGATTCTTCACTTTTTATTCTCAAAACAAGTTCAGTGGTTACATTGATTTTAATATATGTTGACGAAAGTTTAGTTGCAAGCAACAATGACATCTTCATTACAAATCTGATTCACCAGCTTAACTGTGAGTTCGCCATTAAAGACCTTGGATCTTTGCACTATTATTTGGGCATATAGTTCATTTTGTTCAAGGATAGTCTTTTTCTAACTCAACAGAAGTAGACAAATGACTTATGGTCTAAAACTAAAATGCTTAGTTGCAAAGCCTTGGCCACACCACAAGTCCTCAAAGAAAAACCACCATCCTCTAATAATATTATAATTGATGCTACTGGTTTTTGAAGAATTGCAGGTGCACTACAATATTTGACTTTCACTCGTTCGAACATCACTCATGTTGTTAACTGTGCCCGTCAACACTTCACCAAACCTACTGTGACAAATTTAAAGGCAGTTAAGGTCATTTTGAAGTATATGAGAGGCAAACAAAATTGTGGGTTGCGCTACCTTTTCAATACTCCATTTTCCTTGTATGGTTTTAGTGAAGCCGATTGGGCTGGTTACCTTATCACAAGACAAAAAACTACAGGTTATTGCATCTTTCTTGGTGCTAACTGCATATCTTGGTCCTCAAAGAAGCCACCCACTGGTCCTTGCTCTAGCACGGAAGAAAAATATAGCTCCATGGCTCACACTTTTGTCGAGCTAACATGGATCACATACCTATTTCATGACATAGTGTTTCTCTTCCTCGTGCTCAACAACTATTTTGTGATAACATTAGTGCTCTACATATGACAGTCAATCTGGTGTTTCATGTTCGCACCAAACATATTGAGCTTGACTATCATTTTATTCATGAAAAAGTAGACATGAGAGCTTTTGTAACTCGCTATATTCCTACATCATCACAACTTGTCGATGTCTTCACCAAACCACTAGTGAATGATTCATTTCTCAAATTTCGCAGCAAGTTAGACGTGTATCCAAATCCACCTACCAGCTTGAGGGGGCATGATAAGGAACATAATACAAAACCTTTTATATGTGTTGATTCTAAAATTAATAAGGACCAGAAATTTGCATCAGTTTCAAAATTGGATGATATCATGGTTGCAACAAATATGGAAACCAATTCCTTAAATAATAGCAACTATTCAGGCAAAAGTCTCAGGTCAATAACTTAAGAATATTCTTGAGCATGTGATTCTATTGTTGTTCATGTATAAATGTACTCCTCATGAAATCAAATAAAATGACGCTTCTGCAAAGTTTCGTTAGTAAAAAGACTATCACCCACTTAATTATGAGCATTATTATATTACAAAAAAAATTCAATTTTAATTGCATTGGAAAATTTTAAAAATTTAATGTGCAATACTATTTAATATATATTTTTATTTTTGCAATACCAATTAATGTTATTTCTTATAAATTGAGATAGTGCCACTACATATTTGTGTTAACAATGATATATTACATAGAAATGGAGGAATGAAGGAAGATGAAGAGAGGAAGAAGAGAACGAACCTATTATTCATAAACAAAATGAATGCAAACTTAGGGTGATAGATTTACCTTAAGTGTATATACAAGAGAATATAAAAGTATAACATACCCTTATTATTAATATATAATACCTCAATTTCATGATACATTAACATGAAGTATCGAGAGTTTGTCAATCAAAAAACAAAAATATTTAATGGAATGCATCTTTGTGACAAATCAACAATCTGTAAGGAAAATGAGACAAACGATAAAGTAATGGTTCCATGCTAAACATGATGGAGAATAAGATGACAATCAATTTCAATGTACTTGCTGCGTACATGAAAGACCAAGTTATGAGCAATTTGAAAAACTCAAAAGGAGAGATACTCATATCAGACAAAAACCAACACAACTAAATTTTTTCAGTAATATTGGATGTCATAACACGTTACTCTGTTTCTGTTGAAGAGCATCAAACAATGTCTTATTTCTTTCTCTTCCAAGAAATAAGAGAGTCTCCAAGAAACATACATAATCATGTGGTGGACTTATAATCTATGGTGTCATCAGTCCAATCAACATTAGAATAAGCCAGCAATTTCAACGAGGATGACGATGGGTAGAGAAGGCTTTGAAATTGAGTTCCTTAAAGATAACGAAGAACATGTGTCCAATGTACTGTAATTGGAGAGACAACAAACTAACTGTCAACATAAGCAATATTAGGTTTGGTAATCGTAAGATACACCAAGTTGTCAACCAAAGTATGGTACAATCAGTAAAATACAAATTTAATCAAATTTATAACTCAAATATTCAAATACACTCATATTTTCATCGTCAACAACATCAAATAAATAATGAAAATATGAATTTATTTCAAGATTTAAGTTATGAATTTGATTAAATTTGTATTTTATTGATGATGATTATCAATTTTATGGGTTTTGTTTGAAAAATTTAATGATTTTTTTGATTTTTTTTAAAAAAGGACAACAATGTTACATTTTAAATTATAAAATATCAAATTGTCACTTAAAATTAAAATAAATGACCAACTTCAAAA
>JBBPBT010001034.1:696372-719507 GCA_037974875.1 Cicer bijugum
TATTTATTTTTCGCCTTAAATATTTGACTCATCTCTATAAGTTTGTGTCTTTTTTTTTTTGTTCTTGTAAGTTTTATTTTCTTTAATTTAATTCCTATGAGTTCAATTTAAAAATTATCCATATCATTAGTTGCTATTAAGAAAAAGTTTATGTGGCAAACATATGATTGACTTGGCAGAAAAGTAAATTAAACAATTAAAAAAATGAAATGAAATTATTAAATTAATTAAAAAAGAAATAAAAAATGAAGGAAAGTTGAAGGTGTTATGTTTAAGTCCCTCCATCCAAAATTTAAAATAAGTTTGGGGGTTCAGATTCTCCCTACATTTCTCTATCATCATTACCAAATCACCAATATTGAATAACCTTCTTCGAATCACCAAAATAAATATAAAAATAACTTATTTAAGAAAAATTACTCACATTCCAATAAAGATATCTCCAACATTGTCGTTTAGGGTTTTCATCAGTGGTAGATATGAGTATATGCATTGCTTTCCTACACCGACGTTTAGGCAATTGAAAATGAGTGAGGTTTGTTGTAGACAAAAATGATGCAATGGTTGAACAAAAAAGAAGCAGATGAATATTCAAAGATCATGGTAATACGATGATGATGATGATTCAATGATAGTGATGCGATGATGGTGATTCGAAGATGGTGATGCGATATTAGTGATCTGGTAATGGTGATGCAATGGTATAAAAAGAATGAGATAACCCTAATCCTCAAACCTTTTTCTAATTTTGGATGAAAGGACTAAAATATGATACCTTCAACTTTCATTCATTTCTTTTTTCCATTTTTTTTAATCAACTTAATTACTTAATTTTATTTTTTTTAAAATTATTTTATTAATCCATCTGCCACGTCAAACTATCACATCGTTTATCTGTTTTCCACATAAGCTTTTTTTTAACAGCAACTAATGACAAAACAGATTTTAAAACTAAATTGAACTTACAAGATTTAAATTGAAAAAAAAAATACAAGAACGGAAATGATAAATACATAAACTTACAAGAGCCACTACGCCAAAAATGACATTTAATAGCGCTCTTTTTACAGCGCTTGTTAAATACAAGGGCTATTGTAAATATATTTTAAAAATAACGGAGCCTTTTACAACGTTTTTTTGACAAGCGCAGTGAAAAAAACGCTGTTGTAGGGTCATATAGCGTTTGCACATAATGTTATAAGGCTTTTACAGCGCTTTTCGCACAAGCGCTGTAAAATGAAGCGTTTTCGCGTATTATACAATGCTTTTTTCGTAAGTGCTGTAAAATACATGAGCTTTCAAATAATTGAACTACCTATTACATCGCTTTTTTTACAAGCGCTATAAAATACGTGTGCTTTCAATCAATTTAACTACCTATTACAACGCTTTTTTTACAAGTGCTGTAAAATACATTCGCTTTCAAATAAATATCATTTACTTTTAATTAAATAAAAATAAATTTAAAACAAATTTACGAACCCTCATCACCTCTACTTTGGGAACCCACATATCCTCTACGTACTGTGCGGCCATCTACGTTGTCTCAAGTATTTTTTAATTTGTTTTTGTCAAAAAATCTTTAGTTTTTTAATAATTGAAAACTAAAAATTGTTATATATATATATATATATTAAATCTCTTTTTTTTGAAATTTGTTGATCTGTTCTATTTTGAAATCTTTTCTATTTTGAAATTGTTATTAGATATGTTGATATTGGTTCTTTTTAAAACTTGTTGATATGTTTTGTAAGCTTATTATTTTGTAACTGCATTTATATAGGTCGTATAATATGGATAGGAAATGGATGTCTGCCAATCGATTGTCAAAACAATATGAAATTGGAGTGAAGGAGTTTGTTGTGTTTGTTGGGAAGAATGCAAAAGTTCCAAATAGAGTCGTTTGTCCTTGTTTAAAATGTTGTATTGGAAAATGTGTTAGAGAAGATGAATTAGAAGGACATCTATTATGTAATGGAATTGATCGAAGCTACACATGTTGGATAAGACATGGTGAGAAAAAAAAAGGAAACATTAATTTTGAGAATAGTTCGACATATGCTTCAACTAACTTCGATACAGATACATATGAGCCGGACCGAGTTGATGAGATCGCAAAAGCAGTTGAAGAAGATCTTCGAGATTGTCCTAAAATATTTGAAAGTTTGTTGAGTGATGCAGAGAAAGAATTATATAATGGTTGTACTAAATTCACAAGATTGTCGGTGATATTAAAGTTGTAGAATTTAAAAGCGAGTAATGGATGGTCTGATAAAAGCTTTCTAGAATTATTAACACTCATAAAAGATGTGTTGCCAGATGATAATGAACTTTCCAGTCGAACCTACGAGGCTAAACGAATTTAGTGTTCTATTGGCATGAGTTACAAAAGGATTCATGTGTGTCCTAACGATTGCATTTTATTTCGAAACGAATATGAACTACTTAAGGCGTGTCCGAAATGCAATGTCTCTCGATATAAGAAGAAAAAATCTACTCCAGCAAAAGTTGTGTGGTATTTTCCTATAATACCAAGATTTAGGCGCATTTATCGCAGTGAAGAAGATTCAAAACAGTTGACATGACATGCATATGAAAGAATTAGAGATGGAATGTTTTGACACCCTGCAAATTCCCCACAATGGACAAAAATTGATCACGAGTATCCTGAATTCGGGATAGAGTCAAGAAATCTAAGACTTGCACTTTCAACTGATGGAATGAATCAACATGCTCTTCAAAGCGTCTCACATAGCATGTGGCCTTTGATTTTGGTAATATATAACCTACCTCCATGGTTATGTATGAAGCGTAAGTTTATGATGTTATCTCTGTTAATTTCTGGACCCAAACAATCGGGGAATGATATCGACGTATACTTGACTCATTTAATTGAAGATTTAAAACGTATGTGGGAGTATAAGAAAGAAATTAACAGAGATAACATCATAAACTTACGCTTCATACATATCGACGTATACTTGACTCATTTAATTGAAGATTTAAAACGTATGTGGGAGTATAAGAAAGAATGTTTCAATTTGAGGGCTATGTTGTTCGACACAATTAATGAGTAATTTATCAGGATATAGCATTAAAGGTCAGTGTGCATGTCCTATATGTAAAGAGAGTACAAATTGGATGCGGTTGAAACATTGTAAGAAGATTGTGTTTCTTGGACATCGTAGATTTTTACCTTATAGTCATCAGTATCGTGGGTGGAGAAATGCATTCAATGGAAAATCAGAGGAAAGTAAAGCTCCTTTAGCACCGACTGGATATCAAATACTTGAAAAAGTACAAGGTTTGACCAATAGATTTGGCAAACCTTTTGTGGGAGAACTGGTCAAAACTGGATGGAAGAAAAAGTCAATTTTCTTTGAATTGCCATATTGGAAGTCATTGTATATAAGACATTTCCTCGATGTGATGCATATTGAAAAAAATGTATTTGACAATGTTATTGGTACGTTACTCAATGTTCCAAGAAAGTCTAAAGATGGCATCAACGCAAGATTGGACTTGGTCGATATGGGAATAAGAAATGGATTGGATCCCGTAAAGAAAGGAAATCACACATATCTAGCTCCAGCCGCTCATACTTTATCTAGAAAGGAAAAAATTGTTTTATGTAAATTTCTACACGAAGTTAAAGTTCCAGAAGGATACTCTTCAAACATTAAAAATTTGGTTTGTATGAAAGACCTCAAGTTAAAAGGTTTAAAGACCCATGATTGTCATATTCTAATGGAGCATTTGCTACCAATAGGTATACGTTCCATTTTACCTGAAAAAGTTTGACTAGCCTTAACTAGATTATGTTTCTTCTTCAGGGAAATTTGTAGTAAAGTGATCGACCCTTAGAAATTACCAACATTGCAGAGGGAAACTGTTGTTACTTTGTGTGAGCTTGAAATGTATTTCCTACCCTCGTTTTTTGATATAATGGTTCACCTTACTGTTCATCTGGTTAAGGAGACACAACTTTGTGGGCCAGCTTATATGAGATGGATGTATCCGATAGAACGATATATGAAAATATTAAAAGGGTACATAAAAAGTAAAAGTCGACTAGAAGGTTGTATTGCTGAATGGTACATTGTTGAAGAGGCTGCTGAATTTTGTATTGAATATATGTCCAATGTTGAATCCATAGGGCTTCCCATGTCTCATTATTCGGGAAGAATATCAGGAGAAAGGATAATTGGAAGGAGACTACTGACTATATCAAGGACAGAATGGGAGCAGACACAATTGTATGTTCTGCACAATGATGATGAGGTTCAACCGTATGTTACAATACACATGGATCAGTTATCTCGTTTGAACATGAATAGGAATCAAAATTGGATAACTCGATAGCACAATCGAAGTTTTATAACATGGTTAAAAAGTCACATAAAGTCAAAGTTTGATATAGACCCCGAATCAATTTCACAGAGATTGAGGTGACTAACAAATGGTCCGAGCTTATATGTCATTTCTTACACTGGTTATGTTATTAACTGCTACACATTTTATACCAAATAACAAGATGATCAGACCACTATGCAAAATAGTGGAGTCACTCTCGTAGCTGAAGCGATGCATGTCTCAAGTGCAAAATACAAAAACCCAATATATGCAAATCTATCATATTTTGGGGTTATCGAGCGCATATGGGAGTTAGACTACACAATGTTTCATGTTCCCATATTTGGTTGCAAGTGGGTCGATAATAATAATGACATTTGGATTGATGAGTCAGGATTCTTGTTTGTCGATTTTAATAGGGTGGGATACAAAGACGAGCCTTTTATTTTAGCGTCGCAAGCTCAACAAGTGTTTTATGTCACTAATCCTTCTGATGATAAATGGTCTGTTATCCTATCGACCAATAAAATAAGTGATGATAACAATAATGATGAAGATATTGGTAATGATATTTTATTTACAATATCACAACAACCACATGAAATTGATTCAACGTCGGTCTCAAAAGTATTCCCGAGGTAATTAATTACTTACTTGCTTATGTAATTACTTATGTATTAAACAAACTTATATATTAACCGTACTTATGTTTTAACTATTGATTTAGGGTGTCACTCCATGTGTGCTATACTTGTCCTCGTCTACTCATCGAAAGGTGGGAAAAGGAAAATTGTACAATACTTCGATACCTGCGGGCCATGTCAAAGTATCACATGTTGTTGCTTTCGAACCAACTGCACCGTTGCCGATACCGGACAACGATGGAGATATGCAGTTATTGAGCGAAGCTATTGGTAGTTACGTGGCATGGCCCACACATCTTATTGCCCTCGATAAGGTATATTTAATTAATTGAAATGTATATTTAATTGATATGTATATTTAATTGTTGATTTTTTTCCGCTCCTAACATTAATTTCACATTTATATTTAGATGCTAAAAATTAAGCCTAAAGGGAATGATAAAAAGATTCCTAGAAACGAATCAGTTACATCTCCCGAAAAGGTTTGTCACATTTATTCCCTAAGGTTTGTTATTTTTTCAGATTCAACAAACTAACATTTAACCTCATTTTTGTAGATCCAATTAAATAAATCATCCGTGCAGCCAAAAAAAGCCAGCAAACCTCAAAAATTGGAGGATAATAGAGCTGCCAAATCACAAAGGCTGGAGGGTAATAAAGCTGCCAAAGTTGCAGCAAGAAAATTGGATCGGGGAAAATTGGTCGCTGCTGTTGTTGCTCCTAAAATAAGTCAGCCATGCCTTGCTAAATACGGGGCGTGTCTTGACATCCAAGTAAAACGGAACATGGGCAACAACGACGATTCGCGCATCGCATCCATGAATAAAGATATATTCGGAGAGGAGTATGATGTATTTCTCGAAAATGAGCATATTTACGAACTTCTCAAACATAAAGAGCTTAGTGCTACTGTCATGAGCTTGTACATAAGGTAAAAATACTTTTAATTGCATTTATTGGTAATTAATTAAATGTATTGGTAATTAATCTAGTTTAAAATTTTCATTGAAGGCTTTTGTATGAGAAGGTCGTGTGCACGCTCAAATTTTCAAATAAATACTCATTCTTGTCTCCGCTTAAGCTGTCGATGTGCAAACTCGATCCAAGAAATGTAAAGAAATACGTTGTAGATATGTTATTAGGAAATATAGAAAAGGATAAATTGTTCTTCGCACCATATAATTCAGGGTACATAATTATATATTATTTATTTATATCTTTTTTAATTGATGAGATTTTAATTTATTAGTTGTGTATAAACAAAATTGCTTAACCAAATTTTTGTTGTTGTAGGGCACATTGGGTGCTATTTGCAATCAATGCGGTCTCTGAAGTTATATACTATTTGGATCCCTTGCATGACAATTACAACAATCATTCTGAAATAAAGACTATGTTCGACACGTAAGTAATATTCATTTATTTCTTACATATATATATATATATATATAAATAATGTGTTTGTTCATGCTATAATAATCACATTTATTCATTCGATAGTGCCTTACAAGTTTTTCGAGCTCAAAGAGGTGCTACAGTGTCGAAACAAAAGTCTAATAACATCATATAGATCCCAATAAAGGTTTGAAATATATGCCTTTAAATTTTCATTTACAAAGATATGCCTTTACGATTAATGCACAAATATTTTATTAACTTATATGTTTTATTTTACAGTGTCCTTGTCAAACAAACCACATCGACTGTGGGTACTACGTACTGAGATTCATGAAGGAGATTGTTGACAAGAACAAAACTATTATCCCAGAAAGGGTACAATATTTTCATTATATGATTTTCATATATAAATTATCTATATATTTGATACTAACTTAATATAATATGTTCAATTTTTATATTGCAGTACTTTGACAATTCCAGTTCATCATATTCTGAGGAAGATCTAATGGAATTAAAGAAAGGCTGGTGTCAGTATGTGCTTGAAATGAAAATTATTTAATTTTCTAGGAAATAACATGCTGCTGGGCAAGGAATCTGAATATTATATGGTAGCTAGTGCATATTCTGTATATTTTGTTAGTTATTATATGTATATGATCATAGGACAATATATGAACATGCATATGAATATGTAGTTAATTAGGTTGTAAATTAGGTTCAATGTATATGTAGTTAATTAGGTTGTAAATTAGGTTATATATATGTATCTAAAAGTAGTTAATTAGGTTGTAAATTACAGAGTTACATAGTTACATATATGTTAATTAAGTTACAGAGTTCTGTTTTTGTCTACTGATTGTATGAACTGCTTATGGTATTTGAATATATTTTGTTGTTGTGTGAACTGATTCTGGATCAAAATAATTTTGGATAAAAAGATAAAAGACAACGCTTTCTAAAAAAATTTTCATAAAAAGCTAAAAAGCGCTTTTCAAAAATTCAATTTACAACGTTAATAAAAAAAAACACACACACACACATTTTACAACTCTTATTTGAAAAAGCGCTGTAAAATATGCACCCATAATTCATATAATGGGTGCACATATTATATCGCTTTTTCAACTAAGCGTTATAAACTGTACACCCAAAAGCGCTGTAAAATGCAGACTCATAATTCGTATATTTGGTGTGCATTTTACAGCGCTTATTTGCAAAAGCGCTGTAAATTGCACACAAAATATATGAATCATGGGTCTACATTTTACAGCGCTTTTCAAAAAAGCGTTGTAAAAAGCACACCCAGTATATGAATTATATATGCACATTTTACAGCGCTTTTTCAAATAAGCGCTGTAAAATGTGCATAATGATGAATATTATGTGCGTATTTTACAACGCTTTTTTGAAAAAGCGCTGTAAAATGTGCTTAACAAGCGCACATTATATCTATATGATTTATAGCGCATTTTTAAAAGCGCTGTTGTATCTTTTACAACGCTCGATTCCACAACGTTTTTTTTTTTTAAAAGCGCTGTAAATGAATTAAAAAAAAGCGTTGTAAAATCCTATTTTTCGCGTATTGAACAAATCAAATATTTAAGTATTATTTATTTATTTATATTTTAACTATGTGGTTCTTAGGTAAATGTAAGATTAATAATTTAAAATTTAATTGGATAAAGTTACGGTAAAAAATTATTCCAACCATGAGTAAAACTTGAGTCTTTGTGTTTGATTTATTAGATATTTCTCCGGTTGGATTATTATTATTATTATTATTATTATTATTATTATTATTATTATTATTATTATTATTATTATTATTATTTTGGTTTTTCTATATATCTCTTATATAAACTCTATTGTTTAAAATATACAGCGATGAAAGGAAGTAATATTAATAATTTTTTAACCCCATTCTTAATTGAATGAAATTTTAGTAATCCAAAGTTCTTAAATAAAGTCTAAATAAAAGTTATTCCAATTAAAAATTTTAAACTTGAATTCTATATAATATATAATTCGACCATAATTAAAGATGTTTAATCACTTGATATGAAACACTTAATTGAAATAATATTCTTATATCTATTTCGATCATATACAAGTGTGTTTTAAATTTTTTGGGAAATTAAATCCCAACTTAATAGACTTTTGGAATTTGATTACGTTTTGAAATGAAAATCTTTATTACATTTTTAGGCTTCCTGAATCTGTAGCACGTTTTGATTAATGTTTGGATAGAGAACATATATTTTTTAGGCTTAATTGCACTTTTGGTTCCCCTATTATAGGTGAAAATTGAAAGTAGTCCCCCCATTTTGTTTGTCCCTAGTTTTAGTCCCCCAAACAGAATTTGAGACCAAATCATGATGAGTTGTCATTTTTTTAATGACGCGTCAATAAAAAGGTAATGTGAAAGACGCTTACGTCAAATAAACTTATTATTATATTATTTTTGATTAAAAAAACATAATTTTTATTTTCAAAAATCAATTTAATGATTGTGACAATATTTTTAAAAATATAATTAAATTGTTAAAATTAAAATAAAATGAAAATATGTGCAGAACTCTAAAGCCCCAAATCGTGTTCGTGTTCGTCAAAAGCCCCAAATCATGTTCGTGTTCATCAGTTTCGTTCATCTCTACACTGAGTTCTGAGTTTTGTTCGTGTTCGTGTTCGTGTTCACATAGGAAAGAATATAGGAAATTGTGTTCGTGTTCATCTCTACACTGAGTTCTGTTCTTGTTCGTCAGTTTCGTTTCGTTTTCGTCCTTCTGGATCGGTTGTTCATCTTTCATTTTCATCAGTTATAAAATGGCGAGTGGAGGTCATTTTGAGTTCTCTCCATCTTTCATTTTAGGGTTTTCGCTTTGTTTTATTATTAACATTATTAACAGAACTCAATGCCTTTATGCCTTTTTAATAATGTGGTCCATTCGTTTTTAATAATGTGGTCCATATGCTCTATTGTATTATTTTGTGGTGCATGTGTAGTGTAGGCCAACTTTGATTTATTCAATGGTTTGTTTTGTGTAGGCCAGCTTCAGTCCACAGAGTTAGGTTAAGAATTAACCATGGGGGTAGTTTTGTAAACCACCCAGTGAAGATGTACATTTGTGCCCAAGTGGATGAGATGAATTGGTCTTGGGATGTAGACTTAATGTCCCACATGCAAATTAGTAAAATGGTCAAAAGTTTGGGATATATGAGTATTAAACGTTTGTGGTACCAGCATCCGAAGTACTCATTTACACGTGGACTTAGACCTCTCAACAATGACGAGGATGTATTAAAGTTTGCTGAAGATGTCAAAGGGTTCAACGTAATTGACGTCTTTGTGGAACACTGTATAGATAATCCTAAAACTGAACCAGATCAACCAGATTCTGAACCACTTCAACCTGAATCTGAATCTGAATATGTACATGTTCAACCTGAATATGATGCTGTTCAACCTGAATCTGAAGCAGTTCAAACTGAACAAGATAAATCAAAATCTAAAGCAGTTCAAGCTGAACAAGATAAATCAGAATCTGAACCAGTTCAAACTGAACCAGATCAACCAGAATCTGAACCTGTTGAACCTGAATCTGAAGCAATCCATGGTGAAGATTATCCGAGTGAAGAAGATGAAGATTATGTTGCTAACTCAGATGATGACGATGATGATATGGGTGAGTTATATGATGATGAGGATTGGGACTGGATTTCGGAAATACCAACTGAGATCTTTGTTAATGGTGATGAAAATTCATTTGAAAGACATGAAAACCCAAGAGGAAACCCAGGGCCTAGTTCTGCAACTGATTTTGAAGAAAATGATGTGAATTCTGATGATTTGGATACTCCACCAGGAAGTGAAGTTGATGAAGAGAATGTTAGGAAATTTCCTAAATTTAACCAACTTGAAAATGGTGATGAAGAAAGGTTTTAGTTGGGCCTAAAGTTCAGTACAAAAGAGCAGGTTAAGAATGCCGTTAAAGATTTTGCAATAGAGACTAAGAAAAACTTGTATTTCAAAAAGAATGATGGAAAGAGAATCATTGTTAGGTGTGAGCCAGAATGTCCATTTTACATGAGGATCTGTCAGAGGATTTCAAATGAAAATCGGAAATTAGTGAGTTTCACAGAGTATCATACATGTCATAGGAGTGCAAAAAATAAATAAGCTAAGACTGAATGGCTTGCCAAGAAATTCGTCCCTATGTTGAGACATACACCTGAAATGAAACCCAAGAGATTAATTGTTGAGGCGCTTGATAAATGAGGTGTAAAGTTTTTCTAAATACCAAGTCTAATGACGAGTCAAAAGGTTCTAACAAACTACCAAGACAGTTTGCAACTGTGAAATGTAAGAATTGTGGGAAGCTTGGCCACAACATGATGACATGCAAGGGTAAAAGTGCAACAGATAGAGAGATACCAAAAGGTGGAAATAACATCAACAGAACAAAGAGAGGAAAGAAAACAAGGGTTGGAGGTGATGAGGGAGAAACACCAACAATTTTATCTCAAGATTCACAAGCTCCACAAATTCAAGATTCACAAATCAATTGAATGCACGAAAATCAAGTTTCTGAGCACATCCTAATGCCTTTTAAGCTTCTTGAAAAGATGAATGATATATACTACAAGGCTTGAGAATTATGTATAAATGTGTCTAGTGTTCATAATGTCTATTAGGTAGATTCAATCATAATGATTTCTCATATAATATCTGCCAAATCAATTGAGTAATCGATTTTGTGATTCACAGAACCAAGCTCTTACTGAGTTAATCGATTGGCAAATCGATTACGAAAACGTTTTTTCATCAGCATGTGTTCTGTGATTAACAAAATCGATTGGACAATCAATTGAAATAAGTTTCTTAAGTTGCAAGTTTTGCACTAATCGATTAGGTAATTGATTGAATGAATGAACTAGTTAATCATTTATCAGAAACACATTGCATAATCGATTGGCACATCGATTTTAACTAAATAGCTGAGTTACTGTAACAAGCCAAATCGATTGGCAAATCGATTGAAGTAAATACCCGAGTCACTGTGACCAGTCAAATCGATTGATGTAACACCCCAATATTTTCATATATATTATATATGTGTCTTTTAGTAATTTTCGTAACTTATTATTTAATTAATAATCTATTCTATATGTATAGAAAATAAATTAAAAGTTATCACTCTCTATTTTACATGAATAATTATAACTTTTATTTTTATTTAATTGTTTTGACGTGACAATTACATGAGGATGATTTATGATGTGATTATTTTATAAATGGACTATTGTGCATTTTTATTTGATCAGTTTTGATAATCATGAAATTGATGTCTTAGATATGCTTGCTTTTATTTTGTTATGTGTGAGTGGTATTTTTGTCTTGCTTGATTTATTTTAGTTGATATATTGGTTGAATTATTTAATTAAATTAGAATTTATAAACTTATACTATTTGTTAGTTTTATTTACGACCAAATAAGTATTTATTTTAGGAGATATTATAGAGTTAGCAAAACTCAACCTTTATATATAAGTGTTACGAAAATATTCTTGGTTCATCCAAAAAAAAATTAGTGACTTGATTCATTGTTTTACTCTCCTTTATGACAAGATTTTATGACAATTTATTGTGTTTTCTTGGCATAATGTGCATTAACTCATTTTAACACCTTTAATTTATTTTTAAAGGAATATTGTAAATTTAATTATGAATTTCTTTTTGATGCAATTAAGAGATGACTAGTCTCCTTTTTTGTATCTCGGATTCATCTCTTTTAAATTAAAATTTTATTTTAATTGTCTAAAAAAATAATTTTATGTTATTTTTTGTTTCGTAACTATTAGATAAAAAAAATTAAAAAAGTGATGTGACACCCTTTAATTTATTTATTAAATTAAAATAAATATTGTGACGTCCTGCATTATATGGTTTCCTAATTAACTCATACACATGGTTTCAATTGACTTTGTAACAACCTAATAAAATTAAATAAATAGTAATTATTGGTAGCATAATTTTGGAATTAAGTGCACTTCAATTTTAGACAAGAACAAAATGGTAATATTGCAACGTAAATAGCTACATTTCCATTAAGCCTCCTGCTGCCACACTTATTTGTCATTCCTACATTTCTAAAATAATTTTCTAAGTCATAAATCCCAATATCTATCGGTGTTGAATTCACCATTGCCTCATGAGCTATTTCTTGTGCAAATTTAGAGACGTTAAGAAAGAAAGCGCCTAAGGTAAGGGCTTTTCCCCATGCAGAGTTATACTAGATATTAAATTAGCGATTCTAAGATATTGATATGATGTCTGGATGTCTTAAAAGAAAAGGGTTGATTTTTATTTTCGTCGTAAAGAAATTAATTATAATTCCTTGATTTTTTTATTTTTATTTTTATATACCTCTATGTTGATTAAATTAATTATAGAGTATTATTTTTATTATTATACCTTGATAAATATGTTTGCAGTGAAAAGATTGAGTGCTTTACATGTTTTAGAGTATTTAATTATAAAGTTATAATTTTTATAATGATGTTATTAGTAATATGTTTATTATGATGTGTATTTGATTTTAAGTGTGGACTTTTGAGTATTTTAAAATTAAAACTTGACTTTTATGAACAATATATGTGTCTTGAAGAAATTGGTGAGAATTTTATATTTCTTTAATTTTCATAATATGAGAATATAAATTTGATGTCCTGTGTGATTAAAAAGTTTATTCTAAAATATTTTGTCTTTGTGGTTGCCTAAGTGGCTGGTGATGTGTGTTTTAAATATTGTTATCTGTATGGTTGCCTAAGTGGCTGGTGACTTGTGTTTTAAATATTATTATCTTTGTGGTTGCCTATGTGGCTGGTAATTTGTGTTTTAAAAATTGTTATATTTGTGGATGCCTAAGTGGCGGGTGATTTGTGATTTAAATATTGTTATCTTTGTGGTTGTCTAAGTGACTGGTGATTTGTAATTGTTTAAGTGAGTGGTGTCATGTACTTTTTGAGCATCATTATCATTTCATAACATATCATATGCATCTTTGTGGACGCCTGTGTGGCTGATTTAATTTTCCCCATTGGTATGGGTGACTTCTGTGTGGACGCCTGTGTGGCTGGTTATATCCGGATCATATATATTTAGGAACATGCATAACTTATATGTATTTTATTGTTATTTTTATTTTGATTTAATTATTTGCTCTACGGTTGTTACTTATTTATATACGTTTTATGACTATTGATATATCTTTGAGAACTGTTAAATAATCAATTTCTTTAAATCTTTTATTACAAAAGGATTTTATATTCATATTTTATGGTTGTTATTTTATTATTTGGCTTAATTTTGTTGTGGGATGAACTGACCCCTTACACCAACATTTAGGTACTAATGATCTCAAAGAGTTGAGTTGCATGAATAATGTTTGATTGGTGCACGCGCGTGGGAAAATGGGACTTTTATTTAAAAAAATAATGTTTTATATTACTAAAAATTTTGTGGTACATTGTAAAGTTATTTACTCATCATTATTAACTTTTGATGAAAATGTGGAAGTGAGATTTTATTCCTATTGAATGTCCTTAATTTCAGTCAACATTGTTTCTTTTGTAATTCATTTAAAGAGAATTTAATTTATTTTGGAACATAAATGAATATCGATATAACAACTGTAATATTAATTTTGTAAACGAATAAATAAATAATATTTTAGTGAATTACATTATCTTCTTCTAAAAAAAAAATATATCAAGTCATTTTCTAACGCACCTTCAAATTTTTACATGATGAATTATTTATAAGAAAAAAAAAATTATAGTTGTTTCTAAAAGAAAATAAATATTTTTAAGTAATTTTTTTGAATAAAAAATTTGGGGCGTTACAATTGACAAATCGACTGGAGTAAATGTTTGAGTTACAGGGAGAATTTAACCCATTACCAAATCGATTATGTCAATGAATGTGAGTTGACTAAGTAATCGATTGTTTTGATCTCGCTATTTGAACAAAACACTTATAATCGATTATTCAATCAATTCTGATATAAACTGAGTATCAATTTCTGATAAGTGCATTAAAAGAATCGATTAGCAAATCAATTAGTTCTTCTATTTTCAAGATTCAAGAAAAACAAGAAACGCGATAATCCATTAGGCAATCGATTAAGCTGGTATTACACTTTAATAAAATCGATTGGGAAATCGATTTTTTTGATGTTTTTCTAAAACTAAACGAAACTGACGAACACGAACATAACTCAGTGTAGAGATGAACACAAACACGATTTCCTATCTTCTTTCCTATGTGAACACGAACACGAACAGAACTCAGAACTCAGTGTAGAGATGAACACGAACACGGTTTAGGGCTTTTGAGGAACACGAACACGATTTGGGGCTTTAGGGTTCAAAGATGTTCATACGATTTGGGGCTTTAGGTTCAAACATGTTTATATGATTTGGGGCTTTAGGGTTCTACACATGTTTTTCATTTTATTTTAATTTAATTTAATTTTAACAATTTAATTATATTTTTAAAAATATTGTCACAATTATTAAAATAATTTTTGAAAATAAAAATTATATTTTTTAATCAGAAATAATATAATAATAAGTTAATTTCACGTAAGCGTCTGCCACGCCACCTTTTTATTGACACATCATTAAAAAAATGACAACTCATCATGATTTGACCTCAAATTCTGTTTGGGGGACTAAAACTGGGGACAAATAAAATGGGGGGACTACTTTCAATTTTCACCTATAATAGGGGGACCAAAAGTGCAATTAAGCCTATTTTCTATGAAATTCAATAGGCTATGAAGGAAAGAATAGGCCAAAAATTTCTATGCACTTTAATTCTAAAGTTTGAATTCAATAGTACACTACAATTAATAGACTAACTTTAGGCATGACAATGAAGGAAAGAATAGGCCAAAAATTTCTATGCACTTTAATTCTAAAGTTTGAATTCAATAGTACACTACAATTAATAGACTAACTTTAGGCATGACAATGAGATTTTGATTTCTCCGTCTATATATATAAAATGATAAATTTTAAAAGCATATCTATTATAATTAATATGATAGTATAATTATTATACGACAATAATAAAATTAAAAATATATTTTATAGAGATAAAGTTAAAATTTTTAATATTTAAAAAAATATTAAGTATATTCAATATGTATATAAAATTTAAAAATTACAATAGAATTACTTGTGAGACAGGTTCTGGGGCAAGGTGTGTACCACCATTTTAAATCCGTCCCCGCAACCGAATTTTAATTTTGAATAAAATCCGCACTGCACCCATAGTGGGGTTTCTCCGCACAAATCAAGCAGATTTGAATAAATATTCACGAATGCGAGTTATGTTGACATTCCTAACTAAGATAAGTTATTTCGTGAATCTATAAAAATGATGGAAAATTTTAATGATAATCAGCAATATTTTTCAGAAATAATAACTTGTAATCATTTTCTTCTCTCTAAACAAGACATTGAACTAATTGATATCGCTTCAATACGAAATTCATAATGTTTTTTTTTTTTTAATTTTATCGAACCGATATTATTTAAGTCACTAATTATAAAAGTGAAAGTTTTTATTAACGTCTAACTCTAAAAGATCGTATATGTCATCATTGAATTTTTAAATATTTTTTAAATTAATCTATGACAGACTATAATCTATAGTAAAATTTACCCACTAACCTATTAAACTTCAAAGCAAATAAATGTTATGGATTCATCTTTAAAACGTGATCATACCAATATTGCAATTTAATTTCCAAAAAAGAAAAATTACACTAGTATATGTTCGAAATAGATATGAAAATTCATACCAATATTACTTCCTTACATCATTGTTTATTATTTTTGAAAAAAATCATTGTATATTTTTAACAATATGGAGTCCGAAGGAGTGCAACAATTCAGAATGAGCAAAGATACATAAGAGACTTAGACACCACATCACAAGCCAAAACCTTAAGGCATTAGATGTATGGGTCATTCTCATTATATATCCATTACCGTCTCCATTTCTGGTCAATGTGGGACTAACAAATCATAATTGAATACCCAACAAGTGGTTCACATAAAAGATATTAGAGAGAATAAAAGAAAGCATATAACCCAACGAAGGAAGAAAAATACTTACAGGGATACATTTCCAAATAAATATTATTTGGGCATATATACATTATTTAATTATTTTAAAAAAAATATATTATTTAACTACTTTTTATTCAATTTTTATTTATGAGTGTAAGTTTAAATGGTGTGTCCAAACTTTGAGTAGCACAAGATTTTCTTCACGAAAGATATAATATAATTATATTCAAAAACCAAATAAATTTACGAGCATGCATATAAATAACTTTGGATCTATGGTTTGTTGATTTATCATAGATATTAGACATAATTAATAATATTTTGGCAGCAACCTTAAACATGAAGACACTCGTTAGGTTGTAGGTTTTCTTCAATATGAACTCTTTATGTTATATGCGATCAATTTCAGGAGACAATAATATACAATGTGTCTATTATATCAGAGTCTGTAGTATATACAGGGTTATTGTTAATTAGAGTTACTGACATCAACTCATAAAATTATGGATTAATCAAATATTTAACTATCCTTAATTAATGAATAATTAATATAACTACTTTTAAAATATTTATCCACATAATAATATTGAAATTTCATTAAATTGTGAAATATTTCAACAATTTAAATCTGATTGGAATTTGTTATATATAAGAAACAAGTAAAAAAATACTGAGTAACAAGCCTAATTGTTTCGTGATATCTCTTGTTGACACATTGGATTGTGTTTTTTGCTCTATATATTTTAATCATTACATTTCCATATGTAGCGTATGGTTAATTCAAAATAATTGTAATATCATGGTAATTCAGTTAGAATAGTTAAGAGTTTGTTAAGAAAAGTTAGTTAGTCAGTTGAAGTGCAACTATTCAAAGTATTTGATAATTTTATAAAGTTGGGCATTTGTATTGCTCAACAAGCAATTGTATAAAAAGATTAAATTCAATCCAATTCAATATACTTTCAAGTTTTCCTATTCTTTTTAAATTGTGTTCCAACAATTGACATCAAGAGCTTGCTTGGATTTTAAGTATTGGGAAACACGCGTGCAAGTGTGAAGATCTTAAAATTGAGAAACACAAGTGTGAGTAAAAGAAAGGAATCGTAAATGGAGTTGGGAATTTTCCATCTAACCTGTTAATCCTTGATGGAAAAAATTGGGGAAGATGGTCTGCATCAATGAGGTCACTATTGGGAGCTCAAGAAGTGTTTGAAATTATACAAGATGGCTCTAAACAACTTGGAATAAATCCTACAGAAAGGCATCAGACAACATTCAAAGATTGTAAGAAAAGGGATTGCAAGACTTTGTTTTACACCCAACAAAGTGAGGTGCAAACAATTTTGAAAGGATCTCAAAGGTATTTACATCTAAAGAGACATGAGACATCTTGGTGAAATATTACACAGGCGGTGAAAATGCCAAGAAGGTCAAACTTCAAATGTTAAGAAGAAAGTACGAGTTGCTAGAAATGGAGGAGAATAAAAATGTTGTTGATTTCTTTAATCGAGTGCAGGCAATGACTAATCAAATGAAAGCAAATGGAGAAGTCATAGCTTATCTTTCATCACAATTTTCCCAAACTTTTAAACCTCTCACCTTTACTTTTAATTTTATCCTAATTATTTCTGAAATTCAAACAATTGCTGTTGTAGATTTTTTTACTGATTTATTAAGAAAACACATTTTACTATTTTTCGAACTTTTAAATTAAAAAGCCTCAGAATACAAAGAACAGAAAATCAAGTTTATGAGCACATCCTAATGCCTTTTAAGCTTGTTGAAAAGATGGATGATATACTACAAGGCTTGAGAATCATGTATAAATGTGTCTAGTGTTCATAGTGTCTATTAGGTAGATTCAATCATATTGATTTCTCATATAATATCTGCCAAATCAATTGAGTAATCGATTTGCAAATCAATTGAGTAATCGATTTTGTGATTCACAGAACCAAGCTCTTACTGAGTTAATCGATTTGCAAATCGATTATGAAAATGTTTTTTCATCAGACATGTGTTCTGTGATTAACAAAATCGATTGGACAATCAATTGAAATAAGTTTCTTAAGTTGCAAGTTTTGCACTAATCAATTAGGTAATCGATTGAATGAATGAACTAGTTAATCATTTATCAGAAACACATTGCATAACCGATTGACACATCGATTTTAACTAAATAGCTGAGTTACTGTAACAAGCCAAATTGATTGAAGTAAATACTTGAGTCACTGTGACCAGCCAAATCGATTGGAGTAAATATCTGAGTCACTGTGACCAGCCAAATCGATTGACAAATCAACTGCAGTAAATGTTTGAGTTACAGGGAGAATTTAACCCATTGCCAAATCGATTATGTCAATGAATGTGAGTTGACTGAGTAATCGATTGTTTTGTTCTTGCTATTTGAACAAAACAGGTATACTCGATTATTCAATTGATTCTGATATAAACTGAATATCAATTTCTGATAAGTGCATTAAAAGAATCGATTAGCAAATCGATTAGTTCTTCTATTTTCACGATTCAAGAAAAACAAGAAACGCGATAATCGATTAGGCAATCGATTAAGCTAGTATTACACTTTAATAAAATCGATTGGGAAATTGATTTTTCTGATGTTTTTCTAAAACTAAACGAAACTGACGAATACGAACAGAACTCAGTGTAGAGATGAACACGAGCACGATTTCCTATCTTCTTTCCTATGTGAACACGAACACGAACATAACTCAGAACTCAGTGTAGAGATGAACACGAACACGATTTAGGGATTTTGACGAACACGAACACGATTTGGGGCTTTAGGGTTCAAAGATGTTCATACGATTTGGGGCTTTAGGTTCAAACATGTTCATATGATTTGGGGCTTTAGGGTTCTGCACATGTTTTTCATTTTATTTTAATTTAATTTAATTTTAACAATTTAATTATATTTTTAAAAATATTGTCACAATTATTAAAATTATTTTTGAAAATAAAAAATATATTTTTTAATCAGAAATAATATAATAATAAGTTTATTTCACGTAAGCGTCTATCATGTCACCTTTTTATTGACACGTCATTAAAAAAATGACAACTCATCATGATTTGGCCTCAAATTCTGTTTGGGGAACTAAAAATGGGGACAAATAAAATGGGGGGACTACTTTCAATTTTCACCTATAATAGGGGGACCAAAAGTGCAATTAAGCCTATTTTCTATGAAATTCAATAGGCTATGAAGGAAAGAATAGGCCAAAAATTTCTATGCACTTCAATTCTAAAGTTTGAATTCAATAGTACACTACAATTAATAGACTAACTTTAGACATGACAATGAGATTTTGATTTCTCCGTATATATATATAAAATGATAAATTTTAAAAGTATATCTATTATAATTAATATGATAGTATAATTATTATACAACAATAATAAAATTAAAAATATATTTTATAGAGATAAAATTAAAATTTTTAATATTTAAAAAAATATTAAGTATATTCAATATGTATATAAAATTTAAAAATTACAATAGAATTACTTGTGAGACAGGTTCTGGGGCAAGGTGTGTACCACCATTTTAAATCCGTCCCCGCAACCGAATTTTAATTTTGAATAAAATCCACACTGCACCCATAGTGGGGTTTCTCCGCTCAAATCAAGCAGATTTGAGTAAATATTCACGAATGCGAGTTATGTTGACATCCCTAACTAAGATAAGTTACTTCGTGAATCTATAAAAATGATGGAAAATTTTAATGATAATCGGCAACATTTTTCAGAAATAATAACTTGTAATCATTTTCATCTTGCTAAACAAGACATTGAACTAATTGGTTTGATTGGGTTTACTGATGCATATTGGTATGGTGATAAAGATGATAGGAAGAACACCCCTAGCTATGTTTTCATGATAAATGAGTTACCAATCTCATGATGTTCAAGTAAGCAAAATATAGTAGCATTGTCTACTTGTGAAGCTGAATATGTGGCTACAACAATGGGAGCTTGCCAAGCTATATGGGTGGTTGAATTAATGACATAGTTGGGACTAAGAGGCAATAAGGTTGTGAAGATGAAGATTGATAACAAATCAGCCATAGACCCAGCAAAACACCCAAGTGTTCATGGAAGAAGCAAGCACATAAAAACTAGATACCACTTCTTAAAGGATCAAATTATAAAAGGAAAAATAAAATTGGAGCATTGCAAAACCAATGATCAAAAGGCTGACCTCCTCACAAAATGCTTAAAGAATGTGAAGTTTCAAGAGATGAAGAACAAACTTGGAGTAACACTACCTTAATCATGTTGAATTAGGAAGAGTGTTAATTATGGCTAATTTAAAATGATTGTAATATGATGGTAATTCAGTTAGGATGATTAAGAGTTTGTTAAGAAAAGTTAATTAGTTAGTTGAAGTACAACTATTTAAAGTGTTTGATAATTTTGCAAAGCTGAACACTTTTTTTTGCACAACAAGCAACTCTATAATTAAAAGGATTCAATTCAATCCAATTTAATATGCTTTCATTTTTCTAAATTGCGTTCCAACACCATCATCGATTATTTACTTCTAATGACCAAAGTATGTCACTAATATGTTATATTTTCTTTTACCTCACTCAAGGGTCCCTCGTGAAAATGAGGTGATTGAGATGCTCGTCCGGAGAAAACTACAACACATGCATAGGCAACTAAACTATTCTTTGTATATACATTTTATTGTACAATGTAGGTTTTACATTAATTTGCTTGTTTTAGTTGTAGAATATCTATATAATCTTAATTTATCTAAATTTCAATATCTGTATATGTTATATATTTTTAAATTTTCATTAATTTCGGAAAAAATGTATGTTATTAAAGAAAGATTTATATAGGAAACATAAAAAAAAATTGGTAATTATATTTTTTTTTTCTTTTTTGTTATATAGCTAAAAAGATAGACATTGAATTTGTAGGTTGTATGCAGTATGTTCAATCTCCACTAATGTCTTTGAAGAAAAATAAATATAAATTATTTTATAAATATTTAATGACAAAAAATCTTTACTCTATTGGATTGAATATACTATCATTTCACCTTAAATTTTTATTATAAAACAAAATTCTTGCTAACTATTACTCTAAGGCCATTTAAAAGAAAATTCGATTTTAAAAATACAAATCAAACATATATCAAAATAATAAATTGATTATTTTTATACAAAAACTACCTCTTTAACTTACTTAACCAACACCTTAAGATATATCTTTTTAGCTAACACGTTATGTATTAAATAAATATCAATGTCCAACACGAAAGTGAAAGGAGTAATAATGGGCACCATATATAATATAATTACTGTAAAATAGAAAAATAAAACTTCACGTGTCCCCAAACTAGACATGTTTATCATATGTGACGTACGCTACATGGTTATCATGCAAGCCTTCAAATTATTAATATAAAATAGTAGTTTTTGGTTTGTTTTTATGCCTTTAAAATTAGTAACTTTTTCTGATCTTCTATATTTCCTAAGCCTCCAAAATATCGATCAGTTTGAAAATGTTTTTTGATCGTAATATATATTTGATAAATTTTGAGAAATTTTGGATAGATAAAGATGGAAAAAGAAATCACCAAATAGTACTCCGATTTAATAAGGATGTGACGTAAGTAGTTATATTTTACAAAATTATGTGATGGAGTTCAAATTTTATTGTTAATCTCCTTATTTAATGACAGAGTATACAAGTAAAATTAGCCCTATATTATTCTATATAATGATAATATTGCTAAATTATCTTTCATTTAAGTTAACATTTTATTTTTTATTTTTAGTGATCTAATTTATTAATCAAGGAAGTAATTTAGACAATTAACTTAATTCTTTATTGGAATTGTATAGAATAAATGTAGACAACTATCATACTTAATATTAGAGCTGAGTATGTATGTTGTATTTGCCCCGTATTGACCGGCAGTTAAAATAGTAAATCCGCAAACCAATACAAAATAAATAAAAACATTACAATTTGAGAAAGTGACAGCTATATCCTTTTTTTTTTTCTTTTAATATCAAAATGTCACAGATTAAAAAAATAATATCAGAATATTTTTTTTTTCTCTAGTTACTGATCGCAACGTAGGGATGCGACTTGCTGATGAAAACGTACCTGATGGTCGCATCTTGGGAATGCGACCTCCGACATTCATATTTCTATTTTTTTCCCATTTTGCACTTATGTATGGCATATATATTATATATATTATTATTACATATTTTAAAATTAATAATAATATTATTATAATTAATTAAAATAATAAAAATATTTAATTTATTAATATTATATAATTGTTACTAATTATAATAATAAATAGAAAAATAATTATAATTATAACAGTAATAATAAAAATAAAAAGAAAATTCTATTAATAAAATAAATATAAAAATATATAAATTTATTAATATTATATAATTGTTACTAATTATAATAATAAATAGAATAATAATAATAATAATAAACAGAAAATTCTATTAATAAAATTAAAATACAATACATTAAAATAAAAGAAAAAATACATTAAAATAATAATAATAATAATAAAATGAAAATTCTATT